>LPNX010689846.1:42297-56878 GCA_001517045.1 Pseudotsuga menziesii | reverse complement strand
GGAAGGTTTGATGGTGCCCATCATCACCAGCTTGTCTTGTTCCTGTGTGAGAGATTCCATGAAATCTGCAAGGCTAGGCATCTTCCAGGTTCGAGCTGTAAGTTTTGTGGAATAGAAGGTCGAAACAAAGACTGAGTAATCAGGCCCTAGCTTCGAGAGGATGGGCAATACGATCTGCTCATCTTTCTTTTCAATACCACACTGTTTCAACTGCAAAACTAGTGCTTTGAACTTGGAGAAATATAGCTGCAGGGATTCAAAATTACTGGGACTCAGGGAAATCAATTCATTTTCGATTTGGTGTCCCCTCATCTCATCTTTCTTTCCAAAGAGTTCAGAAAGTTTCTCCCATACTTGATCCGGTGAAGTCAATCCATCGAGATGGAAAAGGAGGTCTCGGGAAATACTGAGACATAGGAGGCCATAGGCCTCATCTCTCCGATTGTGCCATTTGATCTTCTCTGCAGCAGCATTGGGCTCTGCTTCTATAGCCATAGTCACCCTGTAGAGGCATTTCGCTCTCAACAAGATCTCCATCTCTGCTTTCCATTCAAAAAATTTGAAGGGAGTGAGGATAGTTTTATGTGAATCCATAGCTTTAGAAAATCTGTCCCAGCTGTCAGTAGAAGGCTCCAAGTCTTGATGTCGAACCTGCAAAACAATTTTTGGAGGAGATTAACAACCTACAATGGCTTTGATACCATGTAGAAATTCAGGCCTGCAGTAGATTAATTTCACCCACAACAATTAACAATTGATCATGCAAAATTATCAACAATGGAGACTGAATATGGAGCTGTAACACAAAATTATATTAACTGAGTGTACAATAGCCAACCCTGTAATAACATAGGCTGATGAATATATAGAATACATGAGAAAATTGAATGCATAAGGAAGCATCCAAATCTAGCATAAAGCAGGCTTACCCAAAATAGGCAAATCCCCCATAGGTGTAAAAAGCTGATCCCAAATCTATCAAGGACCCCACGAATTAGCAAGGGCGCATGGGCAAGCTAAATAGTGGTCAAATGGCAGCTCATACATGATTTTGCATGGAGGAAAGAGTGGAGGAGGAAGAGGCAATAAAGCTGATTCACCTCACCTAGTCTTGCTTTCCTATGTGCCTTAAAACACTGAAAAAGCAGGCAATAAAGCAGAAAAAGTAGAAGGGCGCCTAGGAGGCCAGGAATAAAGTAGATTTGATTCCCAGGACTTTCCCAAGTGCTCCATGAGTCAATAATGGCAAGTTTGACCTCTATGGATAGGCAATTATCAACTTGCACATGGTGGGACTCATGGACTAGGCAAATAAGACAAAATAAGTGAAATAATGTCTAAGTGGGTAAATACTATGGGTTGATTATTCTAACAATAATAAACCAAGAGACAAGAGGTCTCATCACGAGCCGACTTGCTTATTCTAGACAGCTCTCGTGAATGATACTATCACATTGGGATACCATACCTAGATAGTAGTCTTCAATCAGAATTATTGTTTAAAAAGAAAAGAAATGAAAAGAAAATTATTATGTTTATCGAATAGATTCTGGAAGTTTTCGGAAAAGAAGATTTCTACACCTTATACTGATGGTGTAGGTTATTTTTACTATAAAAAGTACTTTGTTTCGATCAGGATATTGTTAAGTTTATCTCTAACAAGATCTCTATTTCAAAAGATGGAATATTTCTGAGTTATACTTATGAATATGAATAAAAATAATGGTTTTCATTTAGATAAAGAATTTTTTATTGCTTTTAATAAATTTTAAGATTTTGTTTATATCATTTATAAGTTGCATGTGCAGAGATAACTGGTTCACCCAGGTTGTCGCCATTTGTTGGCAGTCAGCAACAACCCCTTCATTTTTCATTGAGATGAAGGGAGATCAGCTCTCTTTTATGATTTACCTATTAACGATTATAAAAGAGTGCCTTCAGAATCCTTGATTCTGAAGGTACTCTCAATTGTAGAAAAGTCAAATGACATATTAGAAGTTTATGAAAACATTTTCATAAACTTGATAATTAGCAGCTGTCAGTTTCATAAATTTTATATATAATCAATTCTATCATTAATTAATTTACCTGATTATATATGTTGATTTAAGAGATTTGAAAGGATAGTATGCTAATTGGTGTTTAAAGAAAACACATTTCGAATTCGTTTGGGGCTTGGTATTGATAAGATATTATAAGTTCTTGAAATCACTAGAACTAAAGGCGATTTATTAATTAAAATTTTTATTAAACCTAAAAGTTCACATTTCATATGTAACTTAATATCACATCATTACTTTGTAAAAATTGCATATACATAGCTAGTGAAAAGCAAATAAATGAATTTCATTTTAAAATTTTCATGTGCCATAGCCTTACAAGCTTTATATCCTATCGAATTTGGTTTTTGATATTAATGGGTGGGATTTTGTAAAGTTTTAAAACCATATTTCAAAATGAAACTTTATGTATATACATGGTTTAAGTGTTAATTTGGATCATTAGTTAGTTATATTTCAATAACATTAGGGTTTACTATTTTAACACTATATCGTCATATTAATAAACACGACCACCATTCACGTATAATCTAGAGTAAATCATCAATTGACCGTTTTATGAAGAGACATGAATCATATGGCTGATAAATGACACCTGTCACCAGGATCGCTACGTTGGTATGAAGATTTGGTTAACACCTTTCATATCAATTAACAATTGTGAGTGAAATAATGAAATCGTATCAGCGAAATTTAATGTTGTATATGACTGATAACCATTCCATTTCAGGATGCTATACGAGCTCATCATGCCAAACTGCATGTAATTAATGTCTTGATTTATGATTCATGAATCGAATGATATATGATATGAAGGATCGGTTAAGATTTATAGTTAGTCGTGGCTAGTTATTGATTTATCATAGCAAACCACTGGCTGTAGTGATCATCCTCTCTAAATTCGGTTAAAATGGCCAAACTTGGAGCCCTCATCTCTGTCAGGTATGAAGCATGTGAGGATTTTACATTTCACATGATGTCTTACACCTGGGTGCCTATCCATTCCCTCTTCACGACTCCATTCATTTCAATTCATAACCAGGGTAGTAGTGAGGGAGCTATGGCTCCACTTAGTCGTTTTGAAATTTCAGGACCGAAGCTTGTTGAATCCGATGAGAAGGCTGCCCTGTTATTTGAAAAAATTGGATGGAGTCAGTTCTTCAGGTGCTTTAGTGGCCATAACGTGGGGGTTACTAAATAGTTTTCTTTGAGTTTAAAAGAAAACATAGCACAGATTGAGAATTTCAAGTTTATCATTGACGAAGATAAAATTGCAGAAGCTATGAAGCCTCCACAAAATGGAGAGAGATGGTTTAAAGGTGGGAAAGTGAATAAGAAGAAATGTCAGTCCTTTCTATTTCCCTTTCCGACCAATGCCAAACTGAATATTGGGGTTTCGATTAAGCTTCTAAATCCAGAATGGAGAGCATTCTATGAGATCTTGGTCAGGTATGTATCATGTGATGGACGATTCTCTCACCTGCATTATTATAACCTATGACTACTGTTAGCATTAAAAGGCTGTAAACTTAATCTCCCCTTTTACCTATTGCAAAGTCTAAAGAAAATGGCTCATTCGGTTCAAACTACCATAGGCAATCCTGATAGAAGTCTGTTCCATCATGGCCTAGTCAAAATTATAATATAGCATCAACTGTCTCTTAATGGTAAATCGTGGGATGAGTTTTTAATTGAATGTCAATTAGGGCCAATTCAATATTGGCCAAACCCTCCCCCAAAGACTCGTAGGAAACGCAGGGCTACAGTAAAATCTGAATTTGGTGATGTTCATGAAGCTGAATCCAAGGATAAAGATCTTTAGGAAGCAAATCCACCCATAAACACTTGTATTGATGATGATGGGGTTGTGAATGTAGGTTCATGTTTCGTTGAGACGACCTTGAACCAATCCCCATCTGACAAGTGCTTTAGTATACCTACAAAGGCAGAGGGAAATTTAACCAAAAATGAAGATTTTAATGCTATTGAGTATGGAAACCCCCCTCAGCTATATACTCCTCGAAAATGTGGTGATGATTCCATGCATAAACTAGAACAACTAGCACAGGTGTGCTGTGACAAAGGATGTTTCGAATAAAAAAATCTTGTGTTTGTTCGTACTAGAAGAATTACTAGAAGTATGAATAATACACCTACAACCTCTGTTCCTACAGCCACTCAACAGAGTACTCAGCCAGTGATTTTCCATCTTGAGGACGATGTTCCATCATTGGTTCCTGAAACTACACATATGGATGAATCTACTCTTATAGAGAATAATCGCGCAAAATTGGCTAAAGACATTACAGAATCGGGTAAGGTAGAAGCTGCTCCATCGTGTATGGATGCCTATGGTTTGGGCCCCGAGCCATCTTTTATGAGCTTTCCATCTCTCGGTCAAGACATAGATAATATAGATTCTTCTCAAGAAAATGATTCATGTCATGACAAGAAGGAAGAAACGCTCCAACAGGTCCTTGATAGGGTATACGAGACTAAAATTATGGAATTAAAAAATGAACTAAAACAGTGTCAAGCTAATACAGCTTTGAAAGAGGTGGAAAATAAGACGTTCAGGGAAGAGTTATTAAACTGGATTAACAGATGGAAGGAAGTGAACATCAAAAAGAACCAATACAAGTAGGCAAAAAAATCAATGATAGATACAAACCAACATTTGCTTGAACAAGTAGAAAAACATAAGCTAGTGATCCTCAGGCTCAAAGTCAAACTGTCCGAAGCTAGAAGAGTGGTCGATTTACAAAATCAAACCTGATGATTATTTCCATTTTCACTTATATGGTTTATCTATCTGTCAACAAGTAATAAAAGATTTTTTGTGCATGCCTGTAAAATCGCAGATTTTACAGGCATGCATACAACTTATGGTTTCTTTTGTTATTTTTGTTAAAATTGGTTTTAATAAGATCCTTTTGTTTGTTTAAACAGCTGGGCATGTTATCATTATCCTCTACCAATTTAGGATATCTTGGATTTCAGTTAGAAGACGTGGATGTTTATTGAAGACTGGAATTTCGACACAGCTACGTGTATGACAGTTCCTTTTAATCAGCAGATGTTTCAGGCTAGTTGTTTTTATTGTTATCTTCTAGTGATAAGTGTCTGTTGAAGAGATTCGATGCTCTTTGATAGTGATAGGACTCCTATAATATTGCATACAACATTTATAAAAAAAAAACTGAATCGAAAGACTGGGAGGATTATATAAACTAGTAATTTTTATGAGAAAGGAGGATGGAGTGACTGAAGAAAAACATATTTGAAATATTTTTTTTATTCTAGTTTTGTTCCTGGCTGAAGTTGTATCTTTGGAAGTGGAATGTGACTGGAAATCCTTAGACTGATATCGTTGATCGGTATTATTTTGGATACTCTTTTATATTTCAGTATATAATCTCCTACTTATTATATTGATATAGTATATTGGGTTATGCTTGTGATCATTAATCGTTATCACACTTTGTCAACACAATATTGTATTTGGATTACTATATTATTGTAACTGAATTAACCAGTGTTTCTACTTAAAATTCAAGATATAATGATATATATTTATGTCTGTTTGATCTCATTTGTATTTTGGCAATGATTTCATTTTGAACATTATCTTTCATTCAAATATCTAATATTGTTTATTAGTTATTAATTAATTAAACATTTCAGAAAATTCGAAGTAATTGCTTATTTCAGTTTCTCTGTCAATGGTATTTTATAGCAGAATGATTTAGTGTCGATGGTTTAAATATTTTCATTTAGATCATACTCCTTATCTTTCTGTTTATCATTATATTAATTAATAGTTAATATAATATTCAGAATCGCTCTCAGCTGAGATAGGATAGATAGGATAGTTAAGATAGTTCAGTTAGCATTATCTTAGTATATTTTACATTTAACAGTTGTTAAATAGAATTTGTGTAATTTTAGAATCATTTTAATAGTCTTTTAAAATTTAGAGCATTAAATATTAAACCCTCCAAAATTGAATACTTTCCTTAAGAAAGCAATTATAGGATAACTTAGGTAGTTGAAAACTAATTTTAGGGTTTATTTAGATAGAAATAACTTTAGGATAGACTTTTACTGAATTTTAGTTTCTCCCTAAGAGGAAAATTTAGTTGGTAGCAGGACCATAACCTATGAGATTTTTCCATTCCAAACACACCAGAAGCTGCTTTAAGCTGATTGTGTGGGCATAATCTCCTTGTTGGCCTAGGTCAGAAAATCAAGCCAACAAGACGCTAAGAATATTTGATGCCAGAGACGGTACATACAAAACATTTGAAAAATAGCCATTTTCAAGATCAACCATACCGTGTCCTTCTGAAATGATGGTGGAGTCATCTCCCATGTGGATTGGGATGGATCTTCTGGTCTCCAAGGATGGAAAGGAGTCTCTTTCAGCCATCATGTGGTTTGAAGCTCCAGAATCAATCAAGAGTGCTTTGGACTTCAAAGTTCTTGCCATGAGGGCATGACCTTTTTCATGCTGTGGTTCTGGATCTTGCTGATCTCTCCTCTGAAAGCTAAATTCTGGAATATTGATGTGATTTTTCTCAAGGATAGAGGTATCTTCATCAAGCTTCTTCTTCATGCAGGCATGTTCAGGGTGGAAGCCCTTCCCACAGTATGAACACTTGACTTTTCCCTTTCCATGATTCCCTTTTCCTTTGTTCTTCCTTGATCCGGAAGACTCATCATGCTGCTAGTTTTCAACTTTAGGCTTAGGAGCTTTGAATTTAGTTTTTTGGTTCTTCTACTGCTTTCCTTTACCTTTCAGATCTTTGGTCCCTGAGACATGGAGGGATTGATCACAAGAGGATGTGATGATCCCCATCTGGACAAGCTTATCATGTTCGCTTGTTAGGGACTCAATTAAGGAATTGAGTGTAGGCATATTCCATCCAGGGGTTGTGAGCTTCCCCGCATGGAATGTAGAGACAAAAATTGAATAATCAGCTCCAAGTTTGGAGAGTATGGTGAGGATGAGCTGATCATCCTCCTTCTCCACTTTGCATTTCTTCAAGAGTAAGACAATGTGCTTGAACTTTGTGAAAAATTCATTCAAGGTCTCGAAATTAGAAGGCTGGAGAGACCAATTCATTTTAGAGCTGGTAAAATCTCAAATCATACTGCTTTCCATATAGGGTTTCCAATTTGTCCCAAATTTCCTTTGGAGTCTTCAATTCTGAAATATGGAAAATAAGATCCTGGGAAATAGAGAGGCACAAGAATCCGAATGCTTCATGCTTCTTGTTCAAGAATATTGATTTGTCTATAGCAGTACCAGGATCATATTCAATGTCCATGGTGACTCTATAGAGTCCTCTAGCACGTAGCTGGATATCCATGTCTCCTTTCCATGAGTGGAAATTGAACGGAGTCAAAATATCTACTGAAGAGGCCATCTGAATCTGCTGTAGCGAATGCTTCACCTGTAGAAAACCTGAAAATCATAACAAAAAGGGCAATGTAAGGTTATATAGTCTGCACATTTTAGGCTTTCATCACACCCAGCATAGTCAATCAAGCAAGCTTGATCAACAAGTTATTTACTTGGGGTATTAAGTGGTAAGCCTTGGCTTCTGGTGCCATGCTGGATTTTTGAGCTATTGCTCAATTTTCATGCAAGATCTGTCAAAAATCTTGTTTTTGAGAGATCTGAGCTTCGTCCCACCATGAGATATGATACCATATTAATTTGTCACAGTAATCTAGGGACTAAATGGAAGTCTCATCAAATATTAATAACAATAAGACATGAAAATGGTGTAATTGTGCTACAAAATGAGTAGTCGCTCTGTATATTCACATAAAGAATGAGTAATACAATACAAGATCATGCTGCAAGAATGAATGACAAAGCAATTCAAATTCCCAAGGAGGTCATTCAAATTGAATGAGTGAGTCTAGCTTAACTGAATGCAAGACATAGTCAACACTCAAGTTAACCACCAATCAAAAACCCTAATTGACTCAACTGAGCCCTAATTGAAGTTGGAGTGCAATAAATGATTGAGTCTAATTGAAAGTAGGCCAGACACATGTCACAGCAAGCCAACCATCAAGTGGTAGTGCTTCAATGACTCCAATGAACCCTAATGAGGTTAACTAAAGTGTAACTGAACATCATAAGTGGTTGGAGGTGCCCCTGTTAAATAATCAATTTAATGAAGGAAGGCACCTTCACTGCTCTATTTAATTGATTGTAACCATCAGTTAGAAATATGGTGCATTAATGACACTCAGATCACCCCCAGAGTGCTCTAGTTAGCCTCCCTGAATGTAGGAGAAGGGTAAGTTAGCCTCCTTTGAATGAAGGTAGGTGTAGATGTGATCGCTCCTCTGATGTTAATTAAGTCAATAATACTTAGGATAGTGGTTTAACTAGGAAAAATTGACCAAAATGAGTGTGTAAGGTGGTAAATGTCTCCAACAATCAAGAACCCACTAGCTATGAGAAATGTGCACAAAAGAAAGAGTGGGTGGAAGAAAATATGGAAGAATACTAGTCCATAATAAAGAATGATGTTTGGGATAGTACCCAAACCAGAAAACAAGAGTGTAGTATATTTGAAATGGATCTACAAGATAAAAAATGCAACTGATGGAAGTATTGAAAAGTACAAGGAAATATTTGTGGCTAGAGGATTCTCTCAGAAAGAGGGGATTGATTATGAAGAGATATTTGCTCCAATATAAAGGTACACTTCCATCAGAACCATCGTGGCACTTGCCTCCATGATGAATTGGGATATACACCAAATGGATGTAAAGACAACTTTCCTGAATGGTGTGATTGAGGAAGAATTTTACATCGAACAACCACAAGGATTTGAAGTTGAAGACAAAGTGACGGATGCATGTAAGTTGAAAAAGGATATGTATGGACTGAAGCAATCTCCTAGAGCTTGGTATGGAAGAATTGATAGCTTCTTGACAAGCTTGGGTTTTACCAAGAGTAATGCCGACCCTAACCTTTACATGAAGGTTATGGATGATGAATCTATCATATTATTACTGTATGTGGATGATCTATTTCTGACAGGAAATGAGAAATATATCATAGATTGCAAGAAGAATCTAACTGAATAATTCAAGATGAAAGATCTTGGATTAATACACTATTTCCTCGGGCTGGAAGTTTTGCAGAACCCAGAAGGAACCTTTTTGAATCGGGGAAAGTATGCAGTGGAAATCTTAAAAATATTTGATATGTTCGATTGTAAAGCCATGGCCACACCCATGGATACCAACCCGAAGTTGTTATTTGATGAATCATCAGAGTTAGTGAACATGAATCAGTACATACAAATTATTGGGTCACTGATGTATCCAATGAATACAAGGCCATATATATTCTTTTTTGTGAACACCTTATTTCAATTTCTAGTTAAACCTAGACCGATTCACCTAATAGATGCAAAGCATGTGATGAGGTACCTAAAAGGTACGATAGACTTTGGAATATATTATGATAGAGATCATGATTATAGATGGTATGGATATATGGATTCATATTGGGAAGGAAGTGCCACAAACATAAAGAGCACCTCAGGTGGATGTTATTGTCAGGAATCCGCCATGATCTCATGATTTATTAAGAAATAGTCTAGTGTTTCTCTCAGCATGGCTGAAGTAGAATACATAGCAGCTTGCTCCTCTAGTTGTGAAGCGATATGGATTTGGAAACTGATGTTAGGCCTATTTGACATGGATTTGAACACCACAATGATTCTATGTGACAACCAAAGTTGTATAAAATGATAGATAATCCGGTGTTCCATGATAAATCAAAGCACATAGAAATACGATATTTTTATATAAGGGATATGGTATAGAAGGGATCTATAAAAATCCAGTATGTGAGTATCGATGAGAAAGTTTCTAATGTGCTGACCAAGACCATTATCTCAAGTGAAGTTTGAGTACTTCCGTGACAATATTAGTGTAGTTCGAAAAGACTGTCCTCATAAGGAGGAACAATGATGATATGGACCCTTCTCGGAAAGGAGGAACAATTTGAAGATATGGACTTTCCTCAGAAAGAAGAAATAGGTCGAAGATATGGATTCTCTTAGAAAAGGAGGAAGAAGTTGAAGATATGGACTCTCCTCGAAAAGGAAGAATAGGTCGAAGATATGAAACCTCCTCAGACAATGGGGGACCAGGTTGATATAGATCCTCCTTGGAAAGTGGAGGGATGATGAGCCTTTCATTAATCACAATGATCCTCTCTTGAAGATGGTCTTGTAGAAAAATAACACTACTCCTGAGAGTGATCCTTACTAGCTGAGGATGGTATTGCATAAGTTACTTGCACATGGAGAGTGTTCCTACATTTATATGTAGATTCCATAGAATAACATTCGCTTGTGAGTGGTCCTAGATTTAACGCTGAGAATTCTCTACAATGAGCCCTTGTGGACATCATAGTCTAACAATCGCATGGAGTCATGTGGTCCTATATTCAACGCTAAGTATTTCCTACGATGAGTCCTTACAGACACCAGATATGCAGTAACAGATATTACTCGCACATGGAGAGTGTAGGTACATTTATGTGTTGATGTTGTAGAATAACACTCACTTGCGAGTGGTCCTAGTTTTAACGCTAAGGATGCTCTATTATTAGTCCTTATGAATGCCATAGTCTAACAATTGCATGGAGTGGTCCTAGATTCAATGATGAGTAGTTCCTACGATGAGTCCTTATAGACGGCAGGTCCTGCATTCACATGTTGACGAGATATACATTCAATTATCAATGGTTCAGTAGGTCGATAGAATGGACCCTCCTCGTTAAGGGGGATTAGGATGATGGACTATTGCATCATACTTGGACCTATGTCCTAAAGTGATAGGGATTGATCATCCTACAAAGAGATCATGTTTACTGCAGGTAATGTTGTTTCAAAGGATCAAGAAGATCGAAGTGATGCTGCAAAGGATCAAGAATATTGAAGTGTTACTGCAAAGGATCAAGAAGATCAAAATGTTGCTCCAAAGGCTCAAGTGATCATATGTTGTAGAAGGAAAAGACTTAGTATTGTAGAAGACAATGTTTCATTACTGAAGACATTGAAGAGTAACTATTCCAGTTACTGACTGTTAAAGACTTCCTATGATGTATATATGTATTACCTTGATACTTATGAAGATGCTTTCTCTCATTACTCCTATAGTTGATGATGAAATTGTTAGTATAATACCCTTCTCGTTAAGGGGGAGTGTTGAAATATTGTAACTTCAAAGGATAATCTAAATGTATTTTACTGATGTACCCCAAGGGAGATGTTATTATTCCCCCAACGGGATGTTATTATTATAATTGGTCATGATAGAGTCATGAGGTAAATCATCCTTTGTAAGTCGGGTCATTAGTACCCTAATGAATATAATAAAATATTATTTTGTGGTTTCCTAGGTGAATTCATCCTAGACAGTTTAGTGGGGATGACTTGATTAGGGTAAAATTCAGTTGACAAAAATAATATAAGTAGAGTGGTTGTGCTTCTCATTTGAACATAGAGATAGACTCACTTGTGTAGCGCACAGGAGAGAGAGAGAGAGAGACAGAAACAATGAGGAGGAATACCTATTTTGGGGTTTTATCTTATACATCTTATACATAGGAAGTTTTGTTGAGTTTCCTTCCCCTTGAGGGTTTCCCAAGAAATATTTGTCTATCTTGTGATTGTGTTTCTTTCAGTAATTCTACATATTCTACCATTGTGAATTTGGATTAAAGACTAATGATATCTATCCTAGAATATGAAATATTAATATGGTATAAGATCTATCCTGAATAGAACAACTTTGACAAGGTGAAACTCTCTCTCCTCTCCCTCCGAAATAAATTAGGGTTCCTGCAAAAGTTGGAATTTTGAAGATCTACTTGCATCAAAATTTGCACCTCTATGGAATGCATCTATTGAGCCTTGGATCAAATTTTTTGGGTGGTTGACTCTCCAGGAAATCCAAACCCTAGTTTGGACCTGAACTTGAGAACTACAGAAAACCAGAACCATAAATTCTGCAAAAATTTGACCCTTGCAAGCAAGATTTGAGGGTGAATATTTGGGATATAGAAACCAAGTGGACCAACCAAATCACCTCAGTTAAGCATATCTCCTGGTAAGGTCTCCTTTTCTTTTTAAGAAATTTCAATTTTTAGTGACCTCCTCGATAGGATGATCCCAAGCACTAAGCTTGAGGATAAACTAGAAGGCATTGAAAAATTCCGAGCATGGAAGTATAGGATTGGTATCATTCTTAGAGAGAATGATATTGATAAGTATATCAAGTATGAATTCCCATAACCAGAAGAAGACTAAGCTAAGGAGAAGCACCAGAAGGACCTAATCAGGAAATGAGGATCATTGTTGATTCTATCAAAGATCACTTGATCCCTCAAGTTTCATCTAAAGAGACACCAAAGAAAATTTATGATGCCCTCCCCAAAATTTATAAAGGAAGGAACATCAACGTAAAGATGAAGTTGAGAGCTCAACTGAAGAGAACCAAGATGAGTAAAGGAGAATCAGTTCATGATTACTTCATAAGGGTCTCCCAGTTCAAGGAACAACTAGATGCTATTGAAGACTCCCTTGATGAAGATGAACTAGTCATGACTGCACTCGATGGTCTCATTAGAGGAAATCTCAACTCAAAATGGGCCGTTTAACACTAATTCAAATTCCATGTCATCATGTGTTAGCCAATGAAATTGATTTAAATTTGAAATACTGTATAGATCTTAAACAATTTTTTAATATAAATTTGGGGATAGGTATCATAAAAAAAAATACCTTTTTTGTTCATATTTTCGACATATCTCCCTGTTGTTTTACTCAAATTTCAACCGGGAGAGCTCATTGGATGCAGAATTAAATTCTTCATCTAACGAGTACCCACTCGACATAAAAAAATTACTAAAGAGGAATTGTTTAATATCTTGGAAACCTTTAGGAAGGATAGGAATTCCGACCCAAATGAGTGGACAATGGATTTATTTGACCTGCTTGGTGATGATTTAATTCGAGTAGTGGATGAATTTAGGATGATGGGTAGGGTTCTAACAAATTTTAATTCTACCTTTATATTTTTTATTCCAAAAATTGACATCCTGGAGACCTTTGAAGGATTTAGGCCAATTTCTCTATGTAACTTCCTGTATAAGATTATTTCAAAGGTATTGGTAGTAAAGCTTAAGCCTTTGTTATCTAACTTTATTTCAGATGAATAGTTTGGATTTTTATAAGGTAGATAGATTCAAGAGGCTATTAGCTTAGCCCAGGAAGAGATCCATTCAATTAAAATTTCTCACCTTCTCATAGTGGTGGCTAAGATTCAATTGTCCAAGTCTTATGGCTATGGTTCCTAGATTTATCTTAGGATACTCCTCATACATATAGGATTTTGATTCTTTTGATAATGTACCCAAAATCCATTAAGTAGTTTTAAGGAAATGGAGTATATTTTTTTTCCCTTTATTTCAAAGAAAAACTAATCATATTAACTTCAATAATGCTTTACCGTCATAATCATTTATACTATAAGGTTATTTCCTTATAATCATATAATATTTTTAAGTACATTTAATTTAAAATATATTTCCTCACCTAACAAATATGTAAATAAATTTTACTACTTTATTTACTTAAGAATCCTAACCAATTGATGGAGGTTGTTGTATTCCAATAATATACTTGCAAATATACGTATTAAAAAATTACCATTCAAATCCTTAATCCTTGACCATAGTTTTAGTCCATAAAACTTAACCAATAACATGATATCTTATCTACTACAAGCATGACCAATAGCAGTTTGGTTTTCTTAAAGACTGACAAATCACTGAGCCAATAGGCATTATACAGGAAGTACTTCACTCAGTTAAAATCAAGAACTCCTGTGCTTTTGTACTTAAATTGGATCTCACCAAGGCATTTGATCGTGTTGATTGGACATATATCAGGCTTATCTTGATCCAGATTGGTGTCCCCCTTCTCACTATCAACTGGATCATGAGCTGTATTTCTACTGTTAACTTTGCTGTACTGTCAATGGGACTCCCTCCAGCTTCTTCCCGGCCACTCGTGGTATTAGACAGGGTTGTCCTTTATCCCCGTTGCTGTTCATCTTGGTCATAGAGGGGCTCAGTCTCCTGATTAAGGATGCTAGGAACAATGGTCTCATCAGGGGCATTAAGTTCTCGCCTTCCCTTACCCTCTCACACCTCCTCTTCATGGACGATGTCATTCTCATGGGTTCAGGCTCCATCCGGGAATGGCTGGCATTCGAGGCCCTTCTTGACACTTTTTGCAAAGCATCTGGCATGAGAATTAACGCTGATAAATCATGATTACTTTATCACAATTTTGATGATGCCTGTATCAATGATTTTAAGGCTGCCCTGCCCTATAAAATGCACCCTCTTCAGACAGGTATTACTTACTTGGGATACCAATTGAAGCCCCTGAATTATAGAGTTGCTG
>LPNX010689846.1:19013-42114 GCA_001517045.1 Pseudotsuga menziesii | reverse complement strand
CGGCTGAATGTGTTTTGGAAAGCTCTCCATTCTAAAGGTCTCTGGTTCCAGGTACTTCAGGCCAAATATTTAAAAGGTAGAACAGTTGTGGATTGGCTCAGGTCCAAATATTTTTGTACACGCAATGTTTCATTGTTCTAGCGTGGCTTCCTACAAGTTTTACCCTGGATGGGTCTGTATCTGTCGTGGCAGGTTGGTAATGGTGAGTGTATCTATTTGGGAATTGACCCGATTGTGGGCACGGGTGCATCATTCTCTTTCCTGGATGCATTGAGATCGTATCTGGCTGATTATAATATTTGCACACTATCTCAAGCACGTAATCCATGCTCTACTGATCAACATTATTGGTACTCGGCCACTGACCTTGATCTCGGTGGCTCCTATGCATCGATTTGGAATGATTTTGTTCAGGATCTATCTACTGCTGGAGTCTGATTAACTGATTGCTCAGATAAACTGGTTTGGACATTTGATAAAAACAGTGACTCTTTATCAGCAAAGGAGGCATATAACTGTATCTTTCATTCTACATTGGATCTGGATTCTATGGATGTATGTCCTCCTGTTTGGCACAAGGCCCTTCCGCTCAAGATATCATGCTTTATATGGCTTTCCCTTCATAACAGAATCCTCACATGGGATAACCTTCAGAGAATAGGGCTCTCGGGCCCTGGTATCTGTCCTCTTTGCTTCTCTAATGAGGAATCGGTTGATCATTTGTTCTCATTCTGCAGGATATGGAAATCTGTTTCTGGCTTCTTTATTGACTATTTCCACATCAAGGCTCGTATCACAGACATTACATTTGCAGATATGGTCTATGGCTGGGTTGGCACCACACCAAAGAACTCACCCACCTTCTTGCTGCTGTTCAATATGATGTGGGTGGTCTGGAAAGCACGTAACTTGGCAGTCTTTGAAGGAAAATTAAGGGATATTCACAGCATTATACATCAAATCCCGCTGACTGTTCATTCACCAGTCTTTGGGATTGTATCCAAGAAAATTCATAGCAGGAATATTGGGTCTCCTCCTGTTAAGATCTTTCCCTGTGGCTTTATGGATGGTGCATCCAAGAATAGGATTGCTGGTACTGGCTTGTGCATTTATCTCAATGACTCCCACTTCCTGGAATTCTCATTAGGAGTTGGACAAGGCACTAATACCAAGGCAGAGTTGCTTAGTCTCTGGGAACTCTTGCACTTATCCCATATTATGGGGATCCCTCTTGCCCATGTTAATGGTGATTCTCAGATAATCATCAACTGGGCAAAGGGATCAACTGCTCTCTCCCCACCTGAACTTGTTCATTGGTGTAGGGAGACTAAAAAGCTAGCCTCTATCTTCCAAGACCTGTCTTTCTCTCACATTTATCGAGAGCACAACAAAATTGCTGACCGACTTTCTAAAAAGGCACTTCCATTGCCCCAAGGAAAAGGCTGCTTTATGGAATTTGATGAGAACCTCCTGGTTTTTTCTGATTATATTCAGCTCTTTTGAGCATGTTATTGAGGACATTCTTCTTTCTGTGTTCCATTGGACACTTGCATGTACTTTTCAGGTCTGTAGGGTTTCTCCCTATTCACGCAGTTGTTGCTCTCTTGAAAGTGCTTCTCTTTAGAACGTAGTTCAGAGTCTTATTGGCTCTCGATAGATATGAATGAATAGACAGTCCTCTTCACATGAAGAGACAGTATTCTGATGGGTTTCTCATGATATTATGTGCCTTTCCTCCTGACAGGAATTTTCCTTGGGTGGGCAGTCATATAAAATGACACATATGATTGATGTATGTATTAATGTCTTTTGATTCAATATGAATAACAAGGGCAGGTTTTTTCTTCTTAAAAAAAAAGAAGCGTGACCAATAATTTAATATTTTACACATGTCCATTCAACCTTTCATAATATCTTATCTAATATAAACATGACCAATAAACTAATATTTTATGCATGCCCATTCAACCTTAAAGTATTGTGCCTAAATAATAGTGATTTCCTTTTTTTTCTTCTCAATATCATAAAATGACTTACTTATGTAATCACTTTATGATATCATATAGTAACTTGGATTTCTAAACATATCACTCATTTCCACACTAGTATGAAAAGACATCAAATATATCACTTATTAAATTATGGCATACAAAATTCTTAGTCATTCGTATTTGTTGGCATATACCTTCTCTAATTGTGCGTTAATTGTCAATAGACATGTAGTTACATGCATTTATCCATGTGTAGTTACTTTTCACATAAATGAGGTTGTTTAAACAATGTCTTGGTCAAACTTTTAAAATATAATAGCAATAAATTCTATTTATGAAACTCATGATTATTGGTTAAACATATACATATAACAAGATATCATTGTAACAATACAATCCTCAATAATTTTTAATAAATTCTTCATGTGAAAACTATACATTCGTGCTTAAGTAACAGTTAAGTACTTGTCACCAAACCATCCAAGATCAAATATACTCATTCATAAATAAAATACTAGTTTATATTCTTAAAAAAACCAAGAATAACTATATACTATGCATTCCAATCAATGCTTTTAGTCATTAAGATTATAATAACAATTTCACAATAATACTACCATATTACATGAAAGAAAGAAGAATGTGCATACATTTAAGATAATTAACTCAACACAACCATGAATATAACTTTATAGAACTAGATGACAACAATAACATAAAAATTTATATACTTATCTTGATTAAGTAAATGTGGCGACTGATGTCATGGCTACAAATCTCTACCCAACCTTAGGCTCTTTGCTAGGTATATAGTCTTTTTGCCAAGGGGCCACCCCTGAGTTGGGCAAAGAATCCACTAAAACGAAAAAAACAATAAAACACTCTCATAATAATGATATTCCTTTGAAGAATTATGTATACATTCCCTTAATAAAATTTACAATAAACATAAGTTATTTGACAAACATAATTATTATATTTAATCAACTTATTTTCATTTGTTTGACATTACCAAGTTCTTATAAAAAATTTAAATTAACTAGCATTATAGCTCTATACTCTCTTTTTAACCATATATTATAATTTTCAACTCTATATAGTTAGTTGTATCAATGTAAAGGAACGGGTTGGTCTACTAATAGAGGCCACCATATAAGTTTCCTTGAATAGAAGTCTTAATGGTCCATCTAAGATGGAGTTTGATAATAAAATATATTCTTGAATATAAATATGGGGTTGAACAAATAGAGTTTAGCTTTAGAAAAGGTTATGAGAATATGGAAAAGAGTTATGAGAATATAATAGAGGCCACCATATAAGTTTCCTTGAATAAAAGTCTTAATGGCCCATCTAAGATGGAGTTTGATAATAAAATATATGCTTGAATATAAATATGGGGTTGAACAAATAGAGTTTAGCTTTAGAAAAGGTTATGAGAATATGGAGAAGAGTCAATAGTAGTTTTAAATTATAATACACACTGTAGACTTCTATTCTTCAGAAGAAATTATGAATGGTTGATATCCTACTGATGGTCTTTTGGTTAACAAAACCCAAAATCCCTATACTAACCATAAACTTAGCTCTTTATTAATAAGATAATAAAATCAGGTATCTGCATAAAGATTGAATAAAAAAATTACGCCCTCTTCTTCTAGATTTACATTAACCACAAATAATTGAACGATTGAGTTACATTTTGGAGATTGCCCTCAACAAATAGTACCTATATCTATATAGAAAACATAAAGCATGGGCTCGAGCTATGGTTAACCTACAATGTTTTACCTATAATTCTCACAAGCATGCACAACGAAAATCAAGAGAAGAATAATGAGACTGAATACAAGAGAAGTGGAGAATGATCCAACATCTTTCCAATATCTTTCCATGTATTATTGATCAAATAAATTGATGATTATTATAATAGTAATACATCCTTATCAAGGAAAATTGAGTTGTTAGAAGACAACTCATGCTAGCTCATAAAGAAAACTTACTAAAATATGATAAACCCCCATAGGCAACTAAAGCACTTTCTGAATATGTAAAGGACCTCACAAGCTGGATGAATCATGAGTGAGTTGTCATGAGTGATGAAAAAACATGCTAATCATGGAATCTAGAGAGAAAATTACGGAGGATGGGTTGGCAACAAAAGATAGAAGTTTCCTAGTTGACTAGCTTTACCTTATCCACTAAAATGAAGAAATAAAACAGGATAAAGACAAAATGTGCAGGAAGACACAGTTAGTAAATACAACAACCAATAAAGTAGGTAGTATCTAACTAGAATCAAGATAAAGGAACTCCTGGGGTATATATGGAAATTTTTGACCAAGTGGTGCAGGTGGATGCCAACTATCTAGGTTAGTGGATATGAAATTAATAAAAAATTATTAATTAATGTTATCCTAAGTATGGATTGGGTTTATAATATTCCAACACCCCCCATTAAGTGTGACTTTATGATGGATTTATATGAAATAATTATAAATATAGATTCATATATGTGTATATAGGGCCCAACAACAAGTCTATGGTCACCCTTTACAATTATTCATGTCCAGAAAAGTGAGGAAAGAGGAAAAAACACATGGGGAAAATCCTCCCTCAAGAAAGGAAAAGGAAAAAAATTGAACAACATGTCTTCAACATATATTTTTCTTCACTTGAATGAGATAATTGAACTGCTTCTGATAGAAGAATTTGATGAAGAAGTTGTGAACTCCATGATCATGTGCTAAAGTGTAGTGTCTGCAAGAAAGAAGAGGGGATTCTCCTTGTAGCTCATCATCTGATGAACTAGGAGCATTATCTGAATTATTATTGCTTCTAAAATAATCTGATATGTAGACACAATCTGGAAAGGAAAAGAGATATGTGCATATTCCTTCCCAAAGAGTAGAAAAATCAACACAAATAGTTCCTTGTATAGCTGCAAAATGGTGATGTGGGGCATGCATGTTTTTTCAAACTATTGTAGCACCTTATCAATTATGAAATGAGGCTGAAAATAATATGATATATCATAAATATTATCATATGGAACAACAAATACCAAAGGTTTAGTGTCTCCATAAGGATATAGGGCTATAGTAGGAAAATATGAGCAACTAGGGAAAATTGATGAGTGTAGAAATATGAATGATGGACGGACTTGAGATATGAAACATTATTGTTTATATAGTATCCAAACATGTGAAAGATAAGTCCAATGATAAATAATTTCATGAATAAACAACCAGTGAAAAATATGCAATAATCGAAACCATTAGATATGAGTAACACTGCATACGAAACCAATGAGGAATAAACTAGTGAACTTGGGGTTTGTATAGTCTTAGGAGTATTCAGAGGTATGGTGGATTATATGGATGATGTCATAACATGCATATCATCCTGCAAACATGCTTCTAAATAATAATTATAATAATTTGAATGGAGTGAGGAAGAGTTGCTTAAAGACAAGTCAGGATCTAGTGAGAAATCACAAGTATTGGGAGATGAATCTAGTAGATTGATAGGTGGATTATTCAAAAAATAAAATGCATACATACATACATACATACATACATACATACATACATACATACATACATACATACATACATACATATATATATATATATATTTATTAGAAAATGAATCTATATCAGAGATATGAGGAAATTATTTAACTCTGGTACATAAGGCATAGTTCATATTACCTTGGGATTGCACACTATGACAGTGTTCTAAGGATTCAGCGTGCTTCTCTAGCTCATCTGGAACTTCAATATTATGCTTCTCAAACAACTAAGAAATGATGTCCATATTCTTATTGAAACATTTATTCTCAAGATGAAATATCTTGTTGGAATAAGAACACTTGGATCTGCTGCCTTTCTTCTTGAATTTCTTCATTGAACCTTCATTAGTGGGCTTTGAACTTGCATGTTCATTATTTGACTTTGGATTCTTATCTTTCACTATTTTCTTCTCTTTTTATATTGCATTCTTACTTCATTTATTTATGATATCATGATCCTTTCCCTTGGATATTCTAAGAGCACATATCTGGATCAACTTATATTTCTCCTTTGTCAATGAATGAAAGAATGTACTCAAAGAAGTCATTTTCCAATTAGAAATAACAAGCCTAGTAGCATGAAAAGTAGACACAAAAACCAAATATTCAGGACCCAATTTTGATAGGATGGAAAGGATCAATTTATCTCCCTCCTTCTAAATCCCACATTGCTTAAGAAATAGGAAAAATGACTTGAATCTGGTGAAGAACTCGTCAATGGATTCAAAACTGCTTGGACTCAATGAGAATAACTCATTCTCCAACTGATGCGTTCATATCTCATCTTGTACTCCAAAGAGAGACTCAAGTTTGGTCCACAATTGGTTTGGAGAGATCTAACCATCTTGATGAAAGAGTATATCAATATAAATAGAGATTCAATGCAATCCATAGGCTTCATCCAACCTATTATGTGACTTAGCTTTCTCAACAATAGCATTAGGATCATTCTCCAAATCCAAAGAAACTATGTATAGTCCCTTATTGCGCAATAGAATGCCAATTTTGGATTTCCATTCATGAGATTTAAAGGGAGTCAGGATCATAGCTGAAGATGAATCCATGCTAAGAATTTGATTCACTAAATAAGATACTCTCTACAAGCTACACAAATAAAAACTAGGAGAAACATTTGTAAGCTCTAATCAAGCTCTTCTTTAGAGAGAAATAGGATACTAGATGTGCTTTGATGTAGAGAGCTGATAGCTTCTCAACTCTATAGAACTTGAGAAACCCTATGCTCTAATACCATGTAGAAATAACAACTCTAATACTATGAAGAAATAGAACCTTGATACTAAGAAGAAGCATAGGATGTAGATCTAGATACAAAGATAATTGTCACACGCATGCACGAGGAAAATAGAGAGAAGAATAATGAGAATGAATACAAGAGAAGTGGAGAATGATCCAATATGTTTCCATGTATTATTGATCAAATTATTTGGTTATTATTACAATCGTAATACATCCTTATATAGGAAAATTGAGTTGCTATAAGATAACCCATGCTAGCTCATAAAGCAAACTTACTAAAATAGGATAAAAACCCCATAGGTGACTAAAGCACTTTCCAAATATATCAAGGACCTCACGAATTGGTTGAATCATGAATGCATTGTTATGACTGATGGAAAAACATGCTAATCATGGAATCTAGAGAGAAAAACATGGAGGATGGGTTTGCAACAAAAGATAGCAGTTTCCTAGTTGATTAGCTCTACCTTATCCACTGAAAGGAAGGAATAAAGCAAGATAAAGACATAATCTGTAGGAAGGAGTAGTTACTAAATATGGCATTCAATAAATTAGGTATGTTCTAACCAGAATCAAGATAAAGAAACTCTTGGGGTATTTATGGAAAGTGTTGACCAAGTGGTGCAAGTGGATGTCAACTATCTAGGCTAGTGGATAGGAAATTAATAAAAAAATGATTAAATATTGTTATCCTAAGTATGGAGTGGGTTTATAATATTCCAACAATATTAAATCTTTAAACCTACTAGGAGGTTGAGGCAATGATTCCCACTTTATCCCTACGTCTTCTTACTGGTTGTTGAATGGTCAAGTAGGGCACTATGTGAAGCTAAAAGAACACATTTAATTCAAGGTTTTGAGGTTGGTAAAAGGGGTTCATATTGGGAATTAATATATTTTTGGGATATTATCCAACTGTAAAAAAAAACTATTGGACTGGATATTAGTGAAGCAAAATCAACATTGCATTCCTCTAGGTTGCATGGAAGACTTGAGACAATTTTGTACATATTCACTAGTACGAAATGGGAGATAAGTGAACAAAAAATGGCCAAAATATGTATATAAATGACCACTTTTGATTTGGTGATCACTAGTGGCTAATTTCTAGTCTATTATCACGCGACAAAAAACATGGTCATATTTAGTTTTGTCATTTATATCTTGTCTTGTGGCCATTAATTTGGTCGTATATTTGCGTGACAATTAATGAGAAAATATATGACCAAATTAATGACCACAAGACAAGCTATAAATAACCATAATTTTTTTTGTGTGATAAGAGACCAGAAATTAGGCACCAAAACTATTGTTTTTTCATTTATATGCGAATTTTAGTCCTTTTTTGGTCTCTTATCTCTCATTTTGGTCACTTATCTCTCATTTTTTGTCAATAATTTAGTCATTTTTAGTCATTTTATATGTGAATTTTGGTCATTAATTTAATCATTTTTAATTGATATTGAAATATCGTTAGGTAACGAAGGAATCAAACCACCAACCTCCTACTTGTAAGGCATGAGCGCTTCCATTGAGCTAGTATCCTTTAAGAATTTTAGAACCTAACTTACATAGTACTTTATAATGGTAAAAAAGATCAATACATGCCTTTGAGTATCTAATGGATGACAAATGATTATAGATTGTATAATTTCATAACATATGATCAAGTAAGTTATGAAGACCATGCACATAGATATTGAAATGTTATAAGAATTTGAAATCTAATGGGACAAAACAAAACCTGGATATCAACCCATTTTGAATTTTTTTTGAACCCTTGTAAAAGTACCTAAAGGTTCTAACTTAGACTATCTTAAATTTAAAATTGGTCAATAAGCCATCAAATAAAGTAAGAAAAACAAAAAGCTTTCTCAATAATTAAATCAATATTAAAAAACTATCCAACATAAAAAATCACAATTGTACAATTGCCTAAGCTATTGGCTAATTTCATTATAAGAAACTGTTTTGCACAAATAATTCATATTTATCATCCTTCCAGTTGAAATACATAGTGCAGTTAGTGGGAGCATAAAATGACATATTTTCTTCATGGATTTCTACACTCGGAAACAATTTAAAAGAAAATTGTTCTCAAAATCCAACTCTTACTATAATTAAAATTGTTTCATTTGTGTTTGAGATTTACAAAATATTATTTAGAGATAATCTTCAAAATTCTTAGGCATGAAACAAAAGAATTCAGTAATCTTACAAATCAATGAACATTCATCCTAAGTGCATGGAATTTTGGAAGGAAAATGGAGGGAAAAATGGATATAGATATTGGGCCGCACAAAGCTCCAATGTTAAAGTATATTTGATTGATAAAGTATCCACTTTTAGCAGAAGATCTGCATAAGGGTTTAGGAAAATATTTCAAGCATCTAACATCTCAACTTTTAAGTCTGTTATGTTGTAAGAGCAAATTTGAAGGATTAGCAAAAATTATTGGGTTTTAAGGAATAGACCATGGTTCCAATTCCTTGACCTCACTATTACATATTTTAAAATACATGAATCGGTTTGAGAAGGACCTCTCTGAAGCCCGACATTAAGTATCGAGGAAGCACTAATGAGCATAATGGATTTCCATGACTAAGGCCTGTGACTGTAGGAACAAATACATAAATAAATTGCTAAAATAAAAATTGTAAGGAAAAATCAAGCAAAAATGGGTTTCTTGGAGCCATTCTTATTGGTTCCAAGTTTATCCAGTAAGAACAACTACCTCGATCATGCCTTGGTATTTTTAAATGAAATACAAGTCAAGGGTGTAAAACCTAATTCAATCACCATGTTTAGTGTTTTTCCTATGTGTGTTGATTTATTGGATCTACAAAAAGAATTTTCCTTATTAATCAAGAAGCCTATCATAACAAATAAAACAAACCTACTAGAATTTTCTTCTAATAGCTACAGATTGATCCTAGTTTGGAGGAATGTGATAGTAAAGATGTGATGACAAGATAAGTCACTCAAAAATTACCATAACAAAAAAAGGAAACATTTAAAAATTCTCTTGTTACAATACTATCCTATAGTAATGATCATCACAACAATATGTGAAACTTTTCATATCCAAAGAATAGTAAGTGGCTTGTGTTAGGATTTATAATCCTCCCTTGTCTGTACTTGGTCTATTAGATTACATTTTCCTAGCTTAGGAGTCATTAATTGATATTGGGTCCACTTGGGCTAATGGGGACACTAGTACTAGTCACTAGAGTGTGGGGAACACATATAGAGGTTACCTGCAACTAACTGCACCTTCATGCATTAGTTTATGTGTCTCTGAGACCAATCCCTACAATTTAGGAGCCACTAGGAGTGTCGACACCAACCTCCTTTAGTTGTTGGTTGTTGGTAACTAGTTAAGCTAAGATATGCTCCATTTACATTCAGTTAGATGTCCTCTAGTTCAGTTAGTGGCAGTATTGCATGGTTTCATGTGGTTTGGTGCATATTCTCACCTACGTCTCACCTACCACATCAGTTAAACTAGTTTAACTGATTATAATTGATTGAGAGACTGAATTAGACAACTGGAGTTAGTCTAGTGAGATTCGATAATTATTTAGACACTTCTAGTTAGCCATGTAGTCATATTAAGTTGGTAGATTCAAATCATATCCACATGATTGGAATTATCCTTTATGTAACATTGTTATATACTGTTGGGATTAATGAAGTTTATACTGTAATTATACTGAGCAATTCTTATACATTTTCAGTGAAATTTGTCTTGTTCACTGTGTATTATTCATTTCATTACACTACATAATAATTCAACAATTCAATTGCACTCATTTCTTAAATATCAATGGCACAATAATTTAACATGGTATCACAGCCTACTAAGGAAAGCAACAAGTCTATGCAATCTCCATTGTACATGGGAAGCAACTGGGTTTCCACATAAGTCCTGCAAAGTGTGAAATGCTAACTCTGGATTCATTCGGAGAAGTCTCTACAGGCGTGACAGACCCTGAGAAGGTGTACATGTCGAGATGGAAGGCTTGATTCTGACATAGTGCAAATTGCAGTGATCTCTTACATGTGCTACATATTTCGATTGAACAATTGTCTGATTAGAAGGAAGAATTGATGGATGCTCCTACTTTCTTACCCTAGATCCTAACACACTTCAACTATGTTGATTGAGGGGAAGATATGCAGGTCTCCTTCTGCAAGCTTGGCCTGTACAGGATGAATACGAGCATAGAGACAAAACCACATCATCCTACTAAGAAAAACAAGTTCTTAAACATGTTGGATAAATCCTTTGGCTCCCTTTGTGCTCACATCTCTAGTGATCTCCTCTTTCATCTTGAGGGATTAAAGACTTGCAAAGAATCTTGGGAGAAGCTCAAATTATTGTTTGGAAAACAATATGAGATTCAGGGACACATCTTGAAGAACAAGCTAATATCATTGCATCCCAACAATTTTGAGACTATCCAGTAGTTTTTCACAAAATTCAAGTTTCTAGCACTACAATGTAAGCAATGCAGAATAAAGAGGAAGGATGAGCAACTTGCTCTCTCTATTCTCAACAAACTTGGTTTTGAGTACTCTATAGTCATCTCTACCTTCCATTCCAGAATAGCTTCCATCCCCAATTGGAAGATGCATTCACTTAATATCTTTTTCGAGTCTTTAATATAGGAGCAGGACAAGTTGGTCCAAATTGGAGTCCTCCAAAATTCCAAGAACCAATATTTTCTGATATCAGACTCTAGAAATGCATAAGCTAAAGTGAAGCACAAGGGGGAGGATCTTAAAGCATATGATTTGAAACCAAAAGAGAGTCAGAAGAATTCCCAAGGAGATTCGGGCTCCAAGAAGAAGAAAAAGTTTGAAAATACTAAGTGTCCTTATTGTATGAGGGGTTTTCTTCCTGAAAACCAGTGCATGAAGAAGCATATAGACCAACTATTTACCCTCCCTGAACATAATAACATTACTCTTCCACATGGAGCAAAGAATTATGATGCTGAACCACAGACAAAAGATCATGAGAGATGCCATTCCTTGAAGGCATGCCTTACTCACTCGAAAGATTACTTGATTGATTATAGAGCATCCAACCACATGGTTTATTCCAAGGAATCCTTCTCCACTCTTACTCTATCAGAAGGACCTAGCATTCACATGGGATATGAATCCCAAATTACAATAGCAGGAAGAGGTTCAGTTAAAATCCATCATGGTGAGTTCAAAAATGTTCTTTATGTGCCCTCCCTTGCAACTAATCTATTTCCTATTTATCAGATGACCCATACATGATCTACCAAGAGAGTTACATTCGGCTCTGACTTAGTTAAAATCACAAAAAAATATACTGGAAAGATCATAGTGAAAGGTATTTCCAATCATGCCACTAAGGCTTATAAGTTCTCATATTTTTTTCTTGACTCACCTTCTACATCTCTATTGACTCATGCTAACAACACTAGCAAGATATGGCAAGTGAGATTTGGGCATCTCAATTTCAAATATCTCCAACAACTCCACAATGATAAAATGGTTGAAGGATTTCCTCTCATCCAAAATTCCAATGGAGTATGTCCTGGTTACTTGGTAGGTAATCATCCAAAGAAGAGGTATGAAGTTGGGAAGGTATATAGAGCCGCCTCTATAATTTATTTTATTCACATTGATGTGCCAGAACCAATGCCTACAACATCAATTAATGGTTCTAGGTATTTCCTTACTTTTATTGATGATTGTTCTAGGTTCTATTGGATATATTTCATGAAACGAGAATTAGAAGTATTTGGAATTTTTAAAGTTTTTAAAGCTATGATTGAGAATAGTTTCAGGAAAAATATCAAGTCCATAAGATCAGATAATGGAGGTGATTACATTAAAAGAGACTTCCAACAATATTGTGAATCAAAGGGGATTCAGATGGAACACTCAGTTCTATACACACCACAACATAATGGTGTGGTTGAGAGGAAAAACAAATCATTGAAGGAGATGTCAACCTTTATTCTCTAAGCCAAAAATATTCCTCCTTCTCTTTGGGCAGAAGCTGTAAACTATGCTTCATACTTACATAACAGAGTGAATCATAAATCAGTGGTTGGGGCCACTCCATTCGAAGCACTACATGGGTATAAGACCAATGTCTCTCACTTGAGAGTTTTTGGTTCCAAATATTGGGCTAGAATACCCATTGAAAAGAGAAAGGCCTTCCAAGCCCATAGTAGCAAATGCATACTACTGGGATATGTAGAGGATGCAAAAGCATACAAGTTGATGGAATTTGCAACTAGGAAATGATTCATTGAGCACAATGTTAAGTTTGAAGAAGATCATTTGTTTGATCCACCACCATCCAAAGGAAAAGAATGTATAACCACTCTTCAACTAAATTTTGATGATGATGATTTGTCACATGTTTCAGTTTTAGATGAAGAGGAACAATATCAACATGATCTTGGTATTGAGGTTGAACCTCATGAATTCTATATCCAGATCAAACAACCATTCCAAACTAAAGGACTAATCCTAGATGGGACCAAAATCTCATTTTTGTAGCTGGGGATGGTGCTAGGAATCTAGAAGAAAGAAGGAGAATAAGGTCCCAGTATCATAATGAGCATGTTTCTCTCTCTCACACAGATTCGATACCTACAAAGTGGTGCAACAAGGTTCTAGGAAAGTGCTATCTGATGATAATGAATGATCACGCATTTGTCCCATAGAAGAAGAAATTTGATCATTCTATTCCTCCTCTAGCAAGAAGGAACACACATTCCATCCATCAGATGAGAAGGAAATTTAGAGGTTCACATGCACAACTTTAGGATGTTGTTGCACATAAGAACCATGTTTCTACATAGAGTTGCAAATTGCAGCAGAGTTTATTTTTGCAAGTTATTTCCCAAAGAGGAAGTCTTTTTTTCTCCCAAGAATAGCTTGTAATTCATGTTCCTACTTTTTTTTTGTGGGGGGGGGGGGGGGGTTCCCATGAGGTTTTCCCCTATTTCCTCTGTTTATTAAGAAACATTTTTTAACTCTTTTAGATTGTAAGGGTGACTTTTTTCCTTGTTACCAGGGACCACAATTGTCCAAGTTAGGATTAAGGGGGGGTGTTAGGATTTATAATCCTCCCTTGTCCATACTTTTCTATTAGATTATATTTTCCTATCTTAGTAGTCATTAATTAATATTGGGTCCACTTGGGATAATGGGGACACTAGTATCAGTCACTAGAGTGTGGGGAACACATATAGAGGTTAAATACAACTGAATGCACCTTCATGCATCATTTTATGTGCCCCTGATACCAATCCCTACAATTTAGGAGCCACTAGGAGTGTTAGTATCAATCTCCTTCATTTGTTGGTAGTTGATAACTAGTTAAGCTAGGATATTCTCCAGTTACATTCAATTAGATGTCCTCCAGTTCAGTTAGCTCTAGTATTGCATGGCTACATGTGGGTAGGCTCCTATTCTCACCTACTTCTCACCTACCACATTAGTTAGACTACTTTAAGTGATTATAACTGATTGAGAGACTTAATCAGACAACTAGAGTTAGTCTAGTGAGCTCTGATAGTGATTTAGACACTTCTATTTAGCCACGCAATTTGATTGAGTTGGTATATTCGAATCATATCCACATGATTCAAATTCTCCTTTATGTAACATTGTTGTATACTACTGGGATTAATGAAGTTTATACTGCAATTATACTGAGAAATTCTTATCCATTTTCAATGAAATTTGGCTTGTTCAGTGTGTATTATTCATTCCATTACACTACATAATAATTTAACAATTCAATTGCACTCATTTCTTGAATATCAATGGCACAATAACTTAACAACTTGTTCCCAATCCAATCCTACAATTCACCAAACAAATAATATTTTGAACTAGCAATCTGCGTACATAACTACCATTTTAGAAACAGTATCTCTAATGCTATGAAGAAATAGATAATTGATGCTAAGAAGAAGAACATGATGTATATCTAGCTACAAGATAATTCTCACAAGCATGCACAAGGAAAAAAAGAGAAGAATAAAGATACTTAATCACATGAAGAAGTGAAGAATGAATAATTGATTGATTATTAAAATAGTAATACATCCTTATAAAGGAAAATAGAATTTCTAGAAGACAACTCATGTTAACTCATAAATCAATCTTACTAAATATGATAAACCCCCATATGTGTCTAAATCACTTTCCAACTTTGTAAAATATCTCACAAATCAACTAAAGCATGAGTAAGTTCTCATGAGTGATGGAAAAACATGCTAATCCTCGAATTTGGAGAGAAAATCATGGAGGATGGGTTGACAACAAAATATAGTAGTTTCCTAGTTGACTAGCTTTACCTTATCCACTGAAAAGATGAAATAAATCTGGATAAAGACATAATATGCAAGAAGGCGCAATTAGTAAATATGGAATTCAATAAAGTGGGAAGTTTCTAACTAGAATAAGGATAAAGGAACTCCTGGGTATATATGGCAAGTGTTTACCAAGTGGTGCAAGTGTATGCCAACTATCTAGGCTAGTGGATACAACATTAATAAAATTGATTAAATATTGTTATCCTAAGTATGTAGTGGGTTTAAAATATTCCAACACTCTTCTTTAAGTCTGACTTTATGACAATATGTCTGAAATGATCAGAAATATAAATCTGTATAGGTGCATATAGGGCCCAACAACAGGGCTATGATCACCCTTTATGATTATTCATGTCCGGAAAAGATGAGGAAAGAGGAAAAACCACATGGGAAAAATCCTCCCTCAAGGAAGGACAAGGAACAAAAATTTGAACAAAATTTGTTTAATATGTCTTTAGGCTTAACTTGAATCAACTAAATGAACTGCTTTCGGTAAAGACTTTGATGAAGAAGTTGTGAACTCCATGATTATGCGCTAGAGTGTAGAATCTACAAGAAAGAAGAGGAGAGAATCCTTATAACTCATCATTTGATGAAGTAGGAGAATTATTTGAATACGTATTTATTTTAACATAATCTAATATACAAATTCAATCTAAAAATGAAAATATATATGTGCGTACTCCTTCACAAAGAATACAAAAGTCAACACTATCAGTAACACAATCAGGTCCTTGTATAGCTGCAAAATGGTGATGTGGATCATGTATATTTCTTCCAAAATATGTAGAACCTTCCCTAATATAAAATGAGGATGAAAATACTCTGATATATCAGAAATTTTATCATATGGAGTGGAAAATACCAAAGGTTCAGTGTCTCCATGAGGATATAGGGCTAGAGTGGGAAAAGGACGAGCAAGTGGGGAAAACTGATGAGTGTAAAAATATGAATGATGGATGGGATTGATATCTGAACCACAAGTGTTTAGAACAGATCCAAACATGTGTAATATAATTCCAATGATTACGAAGTTCATGGATAACCAACCAGTTAAAAATAGACAAGACTTGAAACCATTTGATATAAGTAACACTGCATAAGAAATCAATTAGGAATCAACTAGTGAACTTGGGGTTTGTGTAGTCTTAGGAGTATTCAAAGGTATGGTAGATGGTATGGATGATGTCATAACATGCATATCATCCTGAAAACATTCTTATAATCATAATTATAATAATTTGAATGGAGTGAGGAAGATCTGTTTAAAGACAAGTCAGGATCTAGTGAAAAATCACTAGTATTGGGAGATGAAACTAGTAGACTGATAGGTGGACTATTCAAGAAATAATCTTAGATTTATGATTATGAAATACCAAAAAATGAATCTATATAATAGATATGAGTAAGTGATTTAACTCTAGTACTCAAGGAATAGTTCATATTACCTTGGGACTGTGCACTATGACAGTGTTCTGAGGATTCAACATGCTTCTCTAGCTCATCTAGAACTTCAATATTATGATTCTCAAGCAACTAATACATGATTTCCATATTATTCTTGAAAAATTTATTCTCGGGATGAAATATATTGTTGCAATAAGAACAATTGGATGTCCTCCATTTCTTCTTGACTTTCTTCATTGAACCTTCATTAGTGGGCTTCGAACTTTCATCTTCATTATCTAACTTTGGATTCTTCTCTTTCACTATTTTCTTCTCTTTTGATCTTGCATTCTTGATTCCTTTAACTATGATATTATTATACTTTCCCTTGGAGATTCTAAGATCACCCATCTAGATCATTCTATCTTTCTCCTTTGTTAGTGAATCAAAGAATGTACTCAAAGAAGGAATTTTCCAATTAGAAATAGCAAGCATAGTACCATGAAAAGTAGACACAAAAATTGAGTATCCAAGACCCAATTTTGATAGGATGGAAAGGATCAATTGATATTCCTCCTTCTCAATCCCACATTACTTGATAAATAGAAAAATTGACTTGAATTTGGTGAAGAACCCATCAATGGATTCGAAACAGCTTGGACTCAATCAGAATAGCTCATTCTCCAACTGATGCGCCCTTATCTCTTCTTGTACTCCAAAGAGAGAATCAAATTTGGTCCATACTTGGTTTGTAGTGGTCAAAAAATATAGACTAAAGAGTAGATAATTAGAAATATAGAGGAAAATCAATCCATAGGATTCATCCAACCTATTATGCGACTTAGCTTTCTCAACAATATCATTAGGCTCATTATCCAAAGCCAAAGAAATTATGTATATTCCCTTACTGTGCAATAGAATACCAATTTCAGATTTCCATTCATGGTAGTTGAAAGGAGCTAGGATCATAGTTGAAGAAGAATCCATGATAATATGTTGACGCACTCAATATGATACTCTCTGCAACTTGCACAAATAAAAAATAGGATAAAATCTTGTAAGCTCAATTCAAGATCTTCTTAAGAGAGGAATAGGAGACTGGATACACTATGATGTAGAGAACCGATAGCTCCTCAACTATGTATAACTTAAGCCACATTTCTCTCTAAAATTGAAAACATGTAAGCTCTGATACCATGTATAAATAACATCTCTAATTATATGAAGAAATAGAGTCTTGACGCTAAGAAGCAGAACATGATGTAGATCTAGCTACAACATAATTCTCACAAGCATGCAAAAGGAAAATAGAGAGAATAATAAAGAGATTGAATCACATGAAGAAGTGAAGAATGAATAATTGATTGATTATTACAATAATAATACATCATTATAAAGGAAACTAGATTTGCTAGAAGACAACTTATGCTAGCTCATAAATAAGGATTACGAAATATGATAAACCCCCATAGGTGGCTAAAGCACTTTCCAACTCTGTCAAGGACCTCACGAATTATCTAAAGCAGGAGTGATTTTTCATGAGTGACGAAAAAATGTGCTAATCTTGGAAACTAGAGAGAAAATCATAGAGGATGGGTTGACAACAAAATATAGCATTTTACAAGTTGACTAGCTTTACCTTGTCTACTGAAAAGATGGAATAAAGAAATATAAAGACATAATATACATGAAGGTGTGGTTACTAAATATGGAATTCAATGAGTGGGCATGATATAACTAGAATGAGGATAAAGGTGCTCCTAGGGTATATATGGAAAGTGTTGACAAAGTGGTGCAAGTGGATGCCAACTATCTAGGCTAGTGGATAGGAAATTAATAAAAAATGATTAAATATTGTTATCCTAATTATGGAGTATGTTTAAAATATCCCAACAACTATATATTGGAATATTGGACCTTGGATAGACATAAATTTGTTGGATTATAAAGGAGATTGAATTTGAACTAGGTTGGGAAAATGTAAATAAATAATTAAGTCTGGGTTGGGTATATATAAATAAATAAGTTGGGAAGATATATGTGTTCGTTCTTACCTTTTGCGAGTAGTTCTCAATGAATACAAACATGTAGATGTTCTTGAAAAATCAAAATATAGATTCTCTTCACTATCATTATCTATAAGGAGTTGCTTCTAGCTATATATGATAGATTTCTTTTGGCAGTTTTTGAATTTGGGATTTTGCTCATAGATATGCCCAAGTTTTTTTAGTATTAATAGAAATAAAATTCAATAAAACGGTGCAAGAAAGAAGTACTAAATTAATTATTGTAGTTTCCTTAGTTTTTGTTTCTATTTTGTTACATTTGGAAAACATCAGAGAATATCCCTTTAAATTGTGAGTTCAAGATTCTGTGTTAAGAGAATAATAGGTCTATAGCCTGGAATTAAAAGAAACGAAAGTACACCTACAAATAGATTTTGAAATGGGATATTGTAAGTCCCTTGAAATTAATCAACTGAAGAATAAATTTTGGTATTGCCTCTAGAAAATGTCAACACATTTATGGTGCCAAGTTAATTTGAGATAAACAAAAGACAAATATCAACTCCCTAAAGGATAATATTGAATAAGACTTAATTGTTTATAAAATAAAAAAAATTATACAATATTATATCATGGTCAAGCATCAACCACAACTAATAGAAAAAATGAATACTTATAAAAAAATATGTGTATAAAAATTTTAGACAATTTTTTTTATATGTTCTCTTCTTTCCTACCTATAATGACATGAAATGAAATACACAAGCAAGGCTCTATAACTAGAGAGACCATACACATATAGACTATACCAATTTGATGTTTGTTTCCAAGACATTTCAAACCATCCATAAATGCATTTTCATACTCACCCCAAAAATGGAAAAATGATAAAAAAAACAATATGTAAGGTTCAATGATAACATTGAACGTTTTCATATCATTTATGGATTCCTTAAAAATGCATAAAAAAATAATAAAGAACTTCAAAGGAAATTTCTATTATGATTAGTTCTAGGAAGACATCATCATTTTTCTATCTGAAACATGATTTATTAGTTTTCTTCATTAATTTCATTGTCAAATACTAAGAAACTAGAAAGTGACATGTCTGGATCAACTCTTAGAAAGATCATAGATATAACATGAAATACAATGAGAAGAAAATAGATTATTGAGAGGGAAGATATAGTCTACAAAAAAACTAAAATATGTATAGATCTATTTCTTAGCAACTACAAAATAATTGGCAGCTATACATATAATATCATACACACTCCTATACAATATGGTTGCACATACAAAAAAACCAATAACCTAACTCCTACACAAGTTTAGAAAAGAAACATGTAGCATAGGTTGTAATACCACATAGAGGAACAAAGAGGATGTGAGATCTATAAGTGACAATACATATTTGGAATTTATATGAGCATTACCTAGGATTACAAAAAGAGGAAAAAAACAAAAAAATGGCATTCATGATAACAAAAGGAAAATTGCTATAGTTAGTAACTTCCCAATGTGAGTCCAACCGGTGAAGGGAATTGTCTTGATGATCTTGGAATTGATCCAATATAGGAGTAGATATGTTTATCCTTGGAATTGATAAATTCCAATATATCACCTAAAATACCTACACAGTTCCATCTAGAAACATCAAAAGCTATGTAAACATGTCTGTAATAGTAAACATTAATGTGAAGAAAATAAAATAGGTTTATAAAATGATTTTCGTTTCTTTATGGGTCAATTTTTTTTTTACTTTTGTTGTGGGAGTTTTCACTATCATTTACCAAGTTTGAGAGAAGTAGCAATTTCCTCATAGATATCGTAAAAAATACTACTAAACACATCATGGATCACTGGCACACAAGGTTCAATGCCGACTATGCATTCAATCTCTTTTTTATTTATTTATTTTTCAAATCAAACAAGTATTTTAATAATATGTATGTCAAATATGGAAGAATTTTAGAAGCGTGCACTCCCTTAATTCCATTATGGTATTGGGGTCATTAGCTTCTTGAGAATCATCTAGATCATGCTCTTTTTCCTTCAATATCACCAACTTTCTTGAATAAACCTACAAAAAATGATTGAAACAACCATTAGACAAGTTTCACATTAAAAAAAATTAAAGTTTTTCTTGAATTCTATTTTTTGGGGTTTGTTTGGCCACCGACACACCCCGTCCATACAAACAGAGCATTGATGCACATACAACATGTACATAGATTGACGACGTTTCCTTTTCCCTATTTGAGAGTTGTGTTGATGACTTTCCAAAAATGACTCGAACAATAATCAAAACAATCAAAACTTCAAAAATTTGCTATGAAAGGGAAGGGTATAGGTCAAGCATTTACCTGGATCCAACGAAATGTGAAAAGGATGAATGATACTCTTGCAATATCCACAATATGATTGACACCCAAAAGAGTCTTTGCCACTCACAATCAATGGTAAAACATTTTTACTTTTTACTTGTTTTATTCTTTTTTTTGGGTAAAATATTATATTTTAATATTTTGAAATATTATGGTTTATTTTTTACCATTTTATCAATGTTTTCAGTTTAAAAAGGACTTGAACATCTATTTTGGTGATTCCAGGTCATATTGAGTAATTTTTGGCTATGGAGATGTTTATTTTTTAGTTTTTCGTGCTCCCTTTCAAAATGAAAAAGATTTTGAGTGCCTTTGATACCATATTCGTGCTTGTTAAAAATTAAGTGAAAATGTGTCGAGCATACTTTTATCACTTTTAATGCTCGTGAAACTTACGAAAAAGAAACCCCCAGAGTTGTCTTTAAGCTCTTTTTAGAATCCCAAAATAGGAAAAGATCACCAAGTGAACTTAACTCTTTCATGCTTGTAGATGGGTTATAAAGGTAATATTTTTTGTAGTAGTTTATCCATTTTATGGACCAGTTTGACTATTTACAAAAAAAGAATACTCTAGTCAAATATTTGACTAGAAGAGTTCTCCTAGGTATCATTTTACACTTTTTCAAACCTTGTGGATTCAATTTATGAAAAATTCCACATTGGAGTCTTATTTAGTCCTTTCGGAATCTATAAACATGAAATGACCCTGATTTTACCTTATTTGGACTTGTTAAAATCAAAAAATGAAGGGACCTTTTTGGGACTAAACCTATCCTTTCTCAAGTTCGTAAAACATGTGATATTGGACTCATCCATGATGAGATACATCAAGCATTTTTTACCCTCTTCCAACTCACTAAAAATAAAAGAGGCACTCATAATTCATGATGGGGAATTTGGAAAAAGAATGCGTTTAAGTCTTTATAGAAGCAAGTCACCGTCCTTGAACTTGAATTTAATACTTCCCTATATTTATTCAGCTTGCTTTTGATTCGATCTTCTTTCATGACTCATGTTATCCTTTTGAGTTTTTCAAAGAATATATTGGTATCCTATTGTTATGACTCATGTTATCCTTTAAGCTATAAATGTTCAAGAAATGTATACCATCCTAATCATCCCTTGAATTTATGTTACCTTCCTTTATGCTGGTCATCTCTGATTTAGTCCTGAATACATTCCACCATATAATTTCCATTTGAAAAAGAATTTTGGATACTATTTCGTGTCAAAGATGGGGGAAACATTATGGCCCTCCTTCAACGGGTCTATCCTTGTCGAATTTAACACACTATCGAAGGATTCACTACGACAAAATACCATTTTGGGGGTGGTTTTGGCTTGAGATGGTTTTACTAAACCCATTCTAAAAGTGTTTCTAGGTATTTCAGGGCAGTTCTTAAAATCCCCCCTCAAAAGTCCTCAGAATTGGACTTTTGGGGGTAGTTTTTGAAAAATTGCCCCAAAAGTCCAATTCTCAGGACTTTTAGGGGGATTTTTAGAAAGACCCCCTTAAAGGTGTTTTTGAAGGCATTTTTTAGAACCCCCCCCCCCAAAAAAAAAAAAAAATCATGAGAATTAGACATTTGGGGTGGTTGTTTTAAAACCGCCCCCAAAAGTTCAATTCTCATGACTTTTGGAGTTTTTTTTAAAATATTGCCCCTAAAGACATTGGGGGTAGTTTTGCTACCCCCTCTCCCACAAAGAAAAAAAAATTAGGTATTTGGGGGTGGTTCTGAAAACCCCCCTCAAAATTCCTGAGAATTGGACTTTTGGGGGAGGGTTATAAAGACCCCCCTAAAGGTGTTTTTGAAAGCGGTTTTAGAAATTGCCCCCAAAAATTCATGAGAGTTAGAAATTTGGGGGGGTTGTTTCAAACCGCCCCCAAAATTTCAATTCTCATGATTTTTGGAGGGGATTTTTTGAGGACCCCCCCCTAAATACATTTTGAAGGAGGATTTAAAAAAAATTTCCCTCTATAAGTCTTGAGAATTAAACTTTTGGTGATGGTTCGTAAAAACCCACCTCCGATTGTTAAATTTTCATGATGTTTAGGTGGGCGGGGGGGGGTTAGAAAGGCTACTCCTAAATATATGTTTCAAGGAGTTTTTTTTAAAACCCC
>LPNX010689844.1:308714-344868 GCA_001517045.1 Pseudotsuga menziesii | reverse complement strand
ATGTTAAGGCCACAACCAATCCCACAAATATGTACATGCCATACACCCCTCCATGTTTAAACCTATAATCTTTTAAAAGAAAACATGGAGAGGAAAACCGTCACTTAAGTGACACTTAGGAGGAAAACCGTCGCTTAAGCGACACTTAGGAGGAAAACCGTCACTTAAGCGACACTTAGGAGGAAAACCGTCGCTTAAGCGACACTTAGGAGGATAGCAATTTTAGCGCCGTCTCTTAAGCGACGCTTATGCCCATTATTTCAAAAAAAAATTAATCTTTCTGATTTTTGGCACGGTTAAAATAAAAAATCCACGCGCCGTCGGAAAAAACCGTCGGATTTTGGATCAAAATCTAGTAGTGGCTTACAAGGAAACTTGGGCTTGTGTTTTGAATGGGTAGTCTTTTCAACAGTGTCAACATGACTCATAGTGGCTGACGGATTGTCTTCAGCATGAACCACAGAGGCTGAGAGACTTCCCCCAACATGACTTGCAGAGGCTGAGAGACTGGGTCCAACATGACTTGTAGAGGTTGGACGGGCACCACCAACATGAACAATAGAGGCTGAGTGGTTAGGATCAACATGCTTTGCAACAGTTGGGTGTGTGCCCCCAGCATGAACAACAAAGGCTGGGTGGATGGATCCAACATGAACAACAGAGGTTGGATGGGGAGGTTCAACTTGAACAACAGAGGTTGAACGGGTGCCCTCAGCATGAACTACGGAGGCTGAGTGACTGGATCCAACATGACCTGGGAAGGTAGGAAGGATCCCACCAGCATGAACCACAGAGGCTGGATGATGAACATCAACTTGACTTCCATACATTGAGTGCTTAGATCCAACATGACCTACAGAGGTTGGATGGGTGCCCCCAGTGTGAACAGCAGAGGCTGGGTGGTGAGGTTCAACTTGAATTGCAGAGATTGAATGGGTGCCCCCTTGCTTATGTGCCTTCTTCCTATTCCTCCTTCTTTTACTCCTTTTAGACTGTCGGTTACTAGTATCAGTACTTTCACCGCATGAGGTAGAAGGAGGAGGAGAATCAACTACAGGTGAAGGGAAAGCAGCGTTTTGATGCCCTTGATATAAGAATCTTACTTGAGAAGCATGAGGAGCATTCAGGACAGTTGGAGTGGAAAACAACCACGTCAGTAGCCCTAGAGTGAATCTAGGTAGATTCAGGGTGGCCATCAAGGGAACACCAACATTCCCCGTGAGAGGAATAGTACAAGGAGTTCCCAGCATGGGGATCTCTTGGTTGGTGTTCAAAGGGGTGTTAGCCATAGTTTCAAACCAGGAGACAAAGTCTGAGGTTGATAAGCAACCAAAATTACAAAGCACACACCTAAAGGCACACTAAGTACAGACAAACCACACAGCACTCACTAAAAATTCCTAAATCCAAACAAACAAACAGGTATAAGATATAATTTCCAAAAGAAAGTTGATAGACAGTTACTTGGCGTCCCTGTAGATGTTCTTAGGCACAAGTGGAGGAATCACCCACCGCCCTCCCACACCTTCTACCGAGGTTACCTTCCAAGCTCGTCCAAGGTCAACCAGAAATAGCCTTTCGGTATACCTGTTTATGAACCCTAGATGTCAAAGAGACTAAAGGCTACCTTAACTATATTGACAGTCTGGGGGGACAGTCGCAAGCCTGATTCGTATGCATGGGCAGGGTAGCTGAGCCTGAAACCCTGTCTAAGACAAAATCCCCAAATGTGTAAAAACCCTGGTCTATGCTTTGACAAGGAATTGGAGGGGTATCTTCTCAGTCCAAGTCTCCACGCGGCCTCATGCTTAACTCCCGTTTGAGAGGAGCTTCCCAGATACAATCAATGTAGAAGAGGATTTACCTAGTGATTGGCCAACTACGTCTGAAATTTAAACACTTGTGGGGAGTTTAAACTCCCTACCCCACAAGTCTAGCCTGAGCTAATTGGTGTATGACCCTATAAAATAAAACTTACTAATAATTTTTAAATTATATCGTTTATTTTAAGGGTTGTTTTTAGTCAGAGGGTAAATGGCGTGAAACTTATGTGGTGTTTTGACTCAAAGTTGAAACAAAATGACTAAGCAAAGAGATATGAAATGCAAAAAGCAAAAACTATTCTCTTTATTTTTTTTCAAATAGAAACTTGAAAGCCACAAAAGAACAAATTCTTTTTATATTTTTATTTTTCAAAAACAATGATATGCTATGCAATCTAGACTAAAAACCTAATCTACATGCATATAAAGCAAACATGTGTTTTTGTCTTTTTCTTTTATAAATGCAAAAGAAAAAATAGCCTATCAACTAATGTAAGCAAGTACTGTAAGCAAAGCAAATAGACAACTACTCTACACCCCACAAACAAACCCTAGGTTTCCCTAAAGTTGGATATCAACCTCTCTTGAAAGGAAGGCTCATAAAGGTAAACAAGCCAACAACTTTGGAATGAAGAGACTGAGCAATAAGACTGACATAAACAAAGGTCAAGAAGTCCCAAGTATCAATCTAAACCTACAAATAGAGTTTGCTCAGTAGCTTGTCCTGCAAGTCACGTACGGGTGGAAAAACTCCCAAAAAAGGTCAAAAACTACCTTATGAAGGCAGGGGAAGTGTTCTATCAGACTTATAAGGTGTTCCTAAGTGGAAAGAAGGACCTGAAACAATGCAAAAGACTGAAAGAAATAAAGAGAAACCCCAAACAGACAAGGCTCTCCCCAGCAGAGTCGCCAGTTCTGTTGTAAAGGAAAGTGTCCTATGGCTAGGGTTTAAGAGGCCATCAACATACTGGGGTTGAAAGGTGGATGCAAATAGTTCTGCAAGTAAATACAATCAAGAACAGAGATTAGAATGGTCCACACCTGATTAACTGAAGGTTGGTCCATGCTTTCTCTTCAATCCTCTTCTTACTCCTCTTGCTCTAAGAGACCTGCAAAATGAATTATACCTTCCTCAAACCAACATGACCACATATAAAGCAATGATAATCAAATAAACATGAACTAATGATCTGAATAACATCATCATATGATCATAAACAGGGATTCAATCACACATTGAACAATGATTTGGGAAGAAGAAGGACATCACATCTTTATTAATATTGAAAACAAGTACAAGTATACCTTCTCTTCAAGTTCGGCACCTCACAAAACCTTGATCCGGTTCTGCTGCTTCTCTTCTCGAAGGAACTCAGCCTTCAAGCTCTGCAACACAAGGAGAATGCTTCTAGGGCAAAGGTGTGGGAAAAGAGAGCTCCAAATCCTCCAGCATAACAATGAAAAAATTCAAGTCTCCTCTCATGGACCTCCCTACCTCTATTTATATGCTTAACGAAGAGTTATGGGCGAAGACAAAATAGTTACAACTGAAGGAGTCAGTTGCATAACTACCCAAACTACCCGAAATTCAAAAGGAATATTTTTTGACATTTTTAAGAGGCATATGCGGGTTGCATAACTGGACAGTCACGTACATGAGAAATACACATGAGTTTCTAATATAGAAAGTTGCATATACATAGCAACTCGCGTACGTACGCGGGTATGATGGAGAGCAAATCGCATATCATACGCGGGTTTTCCTTAAGGAAACTCGCATATAAACAAAAAACTCATTTTTAGGGTATTTCTAGTTATTTTCAGACTTTGGTGTCTTCTGGAAAGGTTTAGCTAACAGAAATACATTTCCAACGGTGTAGAGATGAGGTCAAACGGAGTTACAAAACTCAAGATATGGGTCCTCCAAGATAGGTGTTTTTTCAGTGACTTTTAATGAAGTGTCATCATGGAAGTGTCGACATGCGACGGAATCATGGGAAATTGGTCACAGGCAGAGATGTGTCATTTTGAGCTATAACACCAACCATCAAGTGCTAGTGCTCCATGAATTCAATGAACCCCGATGAGGTTAACTGAAGCTAAACTGATCATCAGAAGTTGGTGGAGGCGCCCTGTTGACTCCAGATCATTAAGTAATAATAAATAATCATTAAATAATATATTTAATGAGAGTAGGCACCTTAACTGATTAGTTGAACTGATTGTAACCACCAGTTAGCAACTAGGTGCATTAATATCACTCAGATCACCCCCAGAGTGCTCCATTTAGCCTCCTTGACTGTAGGAGAAGGCTAAGTTAGCCTCCTTGACTATAGGTAGGCATGGGTGTGACTAGATGACGGTAATTAATGCTCCACTGATGTCAATTAATGTCAATTATACTTAGGATGGTGGTTTAACTAGGCCAATTTGACCTAAAGAGTGTGTATGATGGTAAATGTCTCCAACACAACAATATCTACTTGGAGCATTTGGGGTATTTGTGCACAACAACCTTCTCTTATTTCTCGATGATCATCTTGGGGAGGAAAACCTAGTGAAATTTGGCAGCACTCTGTTGTTAGTGATGGTCACTTTCCCAAAAATATTTCCCAATTCATCGTCATTCTTAACTTCCAATTGAATGTTTTGAGATGTTATTATGGTCTTCTTGTTGTCACAGGAAGTGTTTCTAGCCAATTCAAACACCTTGGTTTTCATGTATTCAAGGATGAAAACAATGTCGATGGAAGCATTGCCTCCAACCCACTTGGCATACTACCCCTTCTTGACATATCTGGAAATCCTCCCCACCAAAAATTGCAATCCAACCTTCACTGTTCTACTCACTGACTTCTCCTTGGAACCTAATCCCTTCCTCCTTCCCATCGCACTACTCTTTCCCAAACCCTCCATTTTCTAAATGTTGCTCTTTGTTTCCATTGTTTGCACCAGAAAATATCTAGTTGTAAACAATTGATTGTGTTCCATGAATTATCGTCCTTGTGCACCAACAACCAGACACCAAACAAACACAGTCCTGACATCCAGACCAACTCTGACCTCTATAACAATGCCAAAATGAAAACCAACACTTTGCATCATGCAACAATGACCATGAACCAAAGAAACACAGTCTTAACATCCAGACTAGCTCCAGGTATGTTTCTTGAACCAAGAAACCTAGATTACACTAATATTTTAGACAGTAACACAACTTGCATCAGCCTTTTAAATGGGCAAATGGGGCCGTAAGACAACAATAAAACCCTTACTCGACCCTTTGTGGAAGACATTTGTACACTCCACTGCATTAAAATCCATTAATCTCCCTCCAACCTCAGTACAAGGAACCAACATTAATTTCCCTCCAGCGTGTATAATTCATGAGCCTTGTACGTATAGATAGAAAAATTCATTAAAACTTTACTGATGAAACCCCTTTGCTAGGTTTTGGGGCACAAAACCCTAGGAAAACATCAGATACCTGGGACCAATGCACAGAAATAATAGGTTAAAAAAACTCTTAATACACCTGAAAAGCAAACTATGTAAAAAATTTAGAAAACAAAAATTTCTCATGCAAACCCCTCAACTAATCCACCTACATGAATCATATATATCCCTTGTTAAGGACATAATAATCAATCATTTCCTTACATTGGTATAAGACCCATATTCATATGCAATGGAGTATATCGGTTTCAACCATTCAGGCAATAGAGAAATACAATGGGATAATTAATCAATATTATCTATTTTAGGTCTTTTATAGATTCTTATATTGTCATGCTTACCACCACATTTTATATCATAGTATCTTCTTCTTTTTTGCTATCATGGTTCTAGATTTGTGCATTCCGTGGAAATAACAATGAGTTTTTTATGCTACTCAAATATGGATGGATGAAATTGTGGATGTTGACACTATCAATTAACACAATCACCTTTCCTATACTAGATATATCCAACCAACTTCAAGGTCAAGGGAGTTGTAATTCTTGACAAAACTGCATGGAGGGAAATTGTGGCTTCCTCACAAGGAGGCTCCTAAGTGGGTACTTCATTAGGTGTAGTATCTATCAGATCTAACTCAATTATTCCTTCCTCTGAAGTTTCCTCAAACATGCCCAATGAAAATCTACAACAAATCATTTATGTTCCTTATTTTATTGCCTTGAAATTTTTTTCAGCACATTGATAGCATAGGATAAGACATTGATGTTTTGACACTTATGTCGGGGTCAACTTGTGGACCCGAAAGAGTTAAGAAGGAGGTAGAGTATACACAAAAGGGTAAAATGGATGTGCAACAACATTGGGTTGTTTGGAGCATCTTTTCTAGTTGAGAGGCCCCCAACAAAGTTTGTAACAAAAACCTTGAACAAAGGTGTATTTAATGGATGGACTAATATACATCAAAAAGACAAACCCGAGAGTCTTCCCAAGTGGAACACATTGGGAACACCTCTGCAATAGAGATTATAATTATTTATGCAATTTCTCAATGATACTTGGGTTCCCATCCCATTTCATTTTTGTTAGAAGAATAAATGTGAAAGACCAACCGACTCCTTAAAAATTGTCATCTAGAAGAAAAGACATGTGTTGCCACATCGATGACAATTTCCTAGGTGGATGTTGATTGTTTAGAATGTTTTTTGACATGAGAATTGAATAATCAAGTATCATCTGACATGTATAATGATAGATCATTGTTGAAGGATGTGTGATTCAACTATATCAAGGGGCCTCTAAGTTTAACTTAGTCAATGGATCATTAGGGTTCATTGAGTTAGTGGTCCATTATGGTTTAACAAATAATTTGACAACGGATTGTGCATTATTTATTTTGATTTTTGTCAAATATTCAGGTAGATCATACCTTCCCCTTAATTAGAAATGGTCCCCATTGTTTTATTTTGCATATGAATAATCTTGCATGTCAATTTAGTGATCGAATACCACTTACCTGGTGATAGGTGTTGCATGCTCTCGCCACCTAAACAAGGAAATTATATACATCATTATATGGCATGTTTGTTTTCCAACAATGGTATCAACTACAAGTGACTCTTGAGCACCTAGGTGGATGTCACTCTTCAATTTGTAGAGAATTATATTTAAGCAGTGGTAGAAAATTGAATACTATATGTAAACTCACACATGTTGAAATGTTGACCTTAAACTCGTTTTATTTAATTTTCTCAAGTATGGAGTAAGGAACATATTCCAAAGTCTTCAACTTACTATCCATACTAATAAATATTTATTTTTTATAGATGTATTCAAACTTCATCCCCAATTTGGATTGAATGAGGAACCCAATGTTGATTATCATATTGTTCCTTGGATTTTTCACTTATTTATCCCAACTTTAATTACTCTTACTTACGATTGTTGTTGTAAATGTAACTTTAGAAGATATTGTGTTGTATAGTATTATTGTATTTTATTGTTCCCCCGTTGGGGATGTTTTTCCTTCATTCGGGGTGTCATTATTATGTTTGTTCATTGAGGTAAAACCTTCATTGTAAATCGGGACAGTAGTCCCCAGGATAAATATAATAAAATGTATTTTTGACTCTCCCTAGGAGAAGTCGGCCTTGCTAAGTCAGGAGGCTGGCCCAGTTAGGTTTTAGGTCATGTTAGTTGATGTGTATAAATATGGAGGCACCCTCCCTCATTTATACACACACTCACTTACTCAATTCACATGAGTATGAGAGAGAGGACAAGTTCGCTAGAGGAGAAAGAGAGAGATGCAGAAGACTTATTATTCTTAATTTTTTCCATCTTGTGATATTGTATTTGTGACATAACTATTGTGAGGAATTTTTTGGGGTTTTATCCTTTATGGTTTCCCCAAGGAAATTATTTGTGTCTTATGTATCTTGATGTGCTTGTTATTCTTTTAATTAAATATCCTAATTAATTTGAATTAAAGTAGAAACTCTAACATGGTATTAGAGCCACTCTTAAATAAGGCATTGTGCAGGAGTGTGAAACTAGATATTCCTAGTTCAAGGTATTCTCTCCATAGATCATCAGAAAAAGAGGGCTAGGATAACTCACCATAGGAGGGCACACATTCTGGAGGAAGCATAATCAGATTTGAAGAAATTTCATCTTTTACCCAAACACTAGCGTCGGGAGAAACTAGGGCATCATATTTTTGGAGTGTTCCTCCACTGAATTTGGAAAAGGACCTCAAGGAAAAAATTGCCTCAATTAGGCGCATATTTATATCCAAACATAATTTCAAGATTCCAAGTTTGGAAAATTAGAGTTTCTCTATGGAGCCCTAGGTCAGCCAAATCTTGAACTGAGATGGGCATCTCAAATTGGTAAAATCTAAATCTCTGTTATTTCTATTTGAGGTTCTCATTTAAAAATAACTCACCACACCCATCTTGATGATAATCTCCGGGGAGGTGACAAATTCCGAGCATGGAAGTATAGGATCTCCCTGATCCTTGAAGAAAATGATTTGGACAAGTATATCAGTGAGGAAGTTCCAGCTCCAGAGGGAGATGAAGCTTAGGCTATCCATATGAAGAAAATGGTCAAGACCAAGAGAATCACTGCGGATTCTATTATGGATCATCTCATCCGTCATGTGTCATCCTTGAAGACACCTAATTAAGTGTTTGGTGCTTTAATGAAGCTATTCGAAGGAAAGAACATCGATTGAACTATGGAATTAAAGAACTAGCTTAGGAATGTGAAGATAAAAAATTTAGAGACCATGCAATCATACTTCACAAGGGTTTCCCAAATCAAGTAACAAATTGAAGAAGTTGAAGATAAGGTATAAGAAGAAGAGATTGTTTTGAAAACATTTAATGGTCTCCTAAGGTCATGGGATTCATTCATTCAAGGAACATGTGCTAGAAAGAAGTTGATCACCTTCAACATACTTTGGGAAGAATGCACCCAGGAAGAGGCCCGGTTAATAACAAGAGAAGATAATATGGGATAAAATGATGATCAAGCTCTCATGTTTCACACCCAAATAAATCACAATAAGAGGGAGGACCATCATCACAAAAGACAAATAAAACCAAGAAGAGATCTATCTAGTGTTAGATGTTACACATGTAATGAGAAGGGAGACTACTCCAACGATTTTCCTAGAAACAAAGGCTCCTCCAACAATAAGTACAACAATAAAATACATCATGCTCACATTGTTGAAGATGATGAACCAGCAAGGAAGAAATATTTGATTCTTCAATTGATGAAGAATATGTCTTAATCTCATCACTCACGAGAATTATCACACATGAAAGCAATGATTGGCTTGTAGATAGTGGGGCATCCAAGCACATGACCGGATACAAAGAATCATTCATCAATATATCTAAGCATGAGTCACCTCACAAGGTGAAACATGGGGATGACTATCATTACCCCATAAATAGAAGTGGACAAGCTTCCAACAAACTAGACTCCGAAAAATCCCTGAATATGAAAGATGTTCTTTAATTTCGAGGATTGAAGAAGAATATTCTCTCCATCTCTGCACTAGATGCAAAAGGAATAAGGGTTGCATTTGTTTATGTACAATTCCAAATGTGTCCAAAAGGAAATACAATAGATGATGCAACAATAATTGGAGAGCAAGGGGGAGGCTTGTACAAGTTAAAGGGACAACCTGAACAAGCATTGGTTTATGACTCAATAGAACCAAGTGAACTATGGAATAGAAGGATTGCACATGTGCATTATAGATCACTACCTATTGCAAGAAAAGCAGTTTCAAGACTTTTAGAAATCCAAATCAAACATGGAGGAATTTACAAGGGATATGCAAAATCAAAGAATGCAAAGAAGGAGTTTCCAAGCAGTCATTAATACATAATATCATCCCTATAACGACGAAAATATGGCCAAAAACTGCTAAGAAATTTTTTGTTTCCATGCAAAACCATGGAACACTTTCGACCAACATTTGTCTCTCTATCGATGAATTCTAGAATTTAAACAAAAATTTCTTCCATGCAAAACCATGGAAAACCAATCTCTATCGATGAAATCTGCAAGTTGAAGGGTAATTTTTTCACGAAACTTCGTTGCTGTAGCGACGGTATTCGTGGAAAGCCACCCGGGGTTTCAACGATTTTGCAATACTCGCTACGAAAGTTCGTCGATATTGCAACGAAACCTAGAGGTTTCAAAAAAAGAATTAAAAACCCGTGGAAAGGCACCTTCCTTTCCACGGTTTTGGATCTTCAATAAGTGCTTGTGAAAAAAATACATACTATATTTTAAAGACAAAGAAATGGATAAAATATAACACAAGAAAGGTGATTTATAGAAAAGAAATATATCGGGAAAGTAAGATATGGGAAAAAACATATTGATGTAAAAGGGAAAAAATAAATGGGAAGATCAGGGGGGAGGTCAAAAAGTGTTAACTGACTCTAAAAAATAAGGCATAATGATTTAAAAAGTGCCCAGAAGTACCCAAAGTGGCCCTAAGCACCCTATTTAATTTTCAAAAATTGTTTTCCCATTAGGATGCACAAATTCATAATAATTGGCTAAAATACATAATTAGAGGCTAAAGTGGCACCTCTTAGAGCGGATTCTATGACAAGGTAGGAGGGTACATCTGTAAAAATACCATCGATAAAATATGTTGTAAGAACCACAGGGATCGTATAAATATTAATTAAATGATATTCTAGGCACCATTGAGAGCTGATTTCTATGATAAGGTAGGGGGGTACATCTATAAAAAATACCATCGATAAAATACGTAGGCACCACTGGGCTCAGATCAACTTATTGTGATCTGAAATTAGGTTAATCCCACGGGGGCTTAAAGAGCCCATAAGGGCTTGGAAGGATGCCCACAAAGCTTGGAAGAAGCCCACAGAGGCCTGTAGATACCCGCAGATGCTTAAAGAATCCCACAAGTCAGAAGTAAAGGAAACCCATGTTCTGAAGGTGAAGGGAGCCCGAGCTTTGAATACTGAGGAAGCCTCCAGGTGTAAATGAAGCTAGAGAAGGTCAAGCCCACAATTTTTGGAAGAGATGAAAATGAAAAACTAATCCTTCTTATGCAACCACCTCAAGCATGGCCAAAATCGGTCAAAGTTAGTACCAAATATGCCCAAAAGAAAAAAAAATTCCTTGGAGCACATGATAGGAAAGAGACACGTTAATCAACAAAAAATTGACAAATTATTTCTATTCTTTTACTATGCATGATCTCATATAACAAAAAATTCATCATAGATCACCTTTTGGCATTGATTAGAAGCAGGTTGCACAGTTGAGCATGCAATTTGTAGTTTAGAAACCATATCATAATTGCCTTGGAGACACTCCTCGTGAAATATCATCACTTTCTCTACAACATGTGAAGAGATACTAGTGATAGTTCATCATACTACAAAAAACATAAGGTGCATTGAATTCATATTTATTGAAAAATAAATAAATAATAAAACAATAACTCAACCCCTAGGGAAAAAGAGTAGTTTTTCACCTAGAAAATCTGTGTAGGATCTTTGTAGTGCCAACTGGTGGTAAGTTGTTTTGATGTCGCTCATTATTGGAAGTGGTGAATATGAAAAGTTGATTCTTCTTATGCAACCACCTCAAGCATGGCCAAAATTGGTCAAGTTAGTACCAAATATGCCCATAAGATAATAAAAAAGTCCCCTAAGCACATGATGGGAAAGACACATGTTAGTCAACAAAAAATTGACAACTTATTTCTATTCTATTACTAGGAATGATCTCATGTAGCAAAAAATTCATCCTAAATTACCTTTTGGCACTGAGAAGTAGGTTGCACAGTTGAGCATGCAATTTGTAGTTTAGAAAGCATATCATAATTTCCTTGGAGACACTCCTCATGTAATAACATCACTTTATCTGTTATCTTTGAAGATCTATACATATGAATTTATGGTCCACATATGTGCCATGCAACAACTGAAAGTTTATCATCACAGTAATCAGAACATGTAAAATAGTGCAACCAATAACAAATGTTAATCATTTAAAGTGCCATTTAGCATATGATTTCCATATCTGTGTATGTGATAGCATAGATATAAAATAATAACTTAATGAAAATTTAGTGCCAAGATAACTATAATGTTATTATCATTCACTCGATCGTGTATGTAAGCTCTGAAATATAAAATCATCAAGTCCCTTACCATCACCCAGCTCTCAATAGCAATAATTAGTACTAAGAAAATCCAAAACAATACTCAATAAAATAATGTCAGAATTATATCACTGTGCATTCAGAGATGTAATGTTCCAAATCTCAGTAAAAAATCAGACTTACATTTACACAGAAAACTAATGCGAATAGGGTAGAAAACTAATAAAATCAATAAGATGTATTTACAAAATACACCACCATCTAAATAGTTTGAAATACTAACTTGATTTCTATTTTGAGTGTGCAAAGAATGCATCTAGGGCATACAAGGTCTACAATAAATATTGCAAACATATGTTTGATAAAGGAGAGGGCTCAGATTGTGGGAGCAGCAGGTCTGCGTTTTTAGGGTTTTACACATAAATTCTTTTCTTAGGGCTTTATTTTTTGATAAAATAAAAGTTACAAAAACACATAAAAATTAAGTCTAAAACCTAAGAGAAACAAAAATAACCTAAGAATAATATTTACAAGTATACAACTCAGAAAATTTAGTTTTAAAAAATAGATGAACAATTAGGGTTTGAAAAATTAAAATTTCTTAACCTAGGGTTTCATCATGTCGAAATTATAGGAAGAAGGACCAAAAAAAACCTAATTTCTTCTACATGATTTTTCTTCTATTTTTCTACGTTACTAAGAAGAATTTTTGTTTTATGTAGAAGATTGTCTCCTAGTTTCGATGATAGTCTAAAAGTAGTTATTTACTATTGGTTGTATCTCTTGTATCTTAATAGAATTTAATATAATTTAAGGATAAAGACAAACACATTAAGGATAAAGAACACGTCAAAACCCTTACCTTATCATTGTCCTTTTTCTAGATCCATTCACCCATAAAACTTGATAAGAGTTGTCCACGAGATGCATTTCCATCACCAAGACCTGCATAAATCATCAAAGACGAAATTTTTATATGAGTAAATAATATATAATCAAATAAACAGTCATTTAAATCCTACTACAAAGTCCTATAGAAATCAATGGACCGTGAAATGTTAAATTTACTAACAATTTTTTAAGAAATAGACATGCATTTAAAAATTTACAACCATCTTTAATACATAGTAATAAAAGAGTATTTATACCTTATTGAGCTCCTCTATGTTTCGAGAACAGTTTTATATTCTCTACTGAACAGGGCCAACCACGTGAAGGTGGAAGCTCATATGGCCCCTTCCCCCCCTCACATCGCTCTCAATTCCCCATACCCAATAAATGATGTTGTTTACATAGAAAACATATAAACATTCATGCATAAATAGGATAGTCATCAAAACATATAAACATAAAAACATTGAATCATAATGAGGTAATTCATATAAACAATTTTTTAGACTAACAACATCGATATACATCCAAATACAAGTCATGAATTTATACATCTATTTTTTCTTTGATTTATATTTTTTTGCATTGTAATAACTGACAATAATTGGGATATTATCATCATCATTTGGTGGAATATCTACAAAGCCATGTCCTGCTAGTGTTTGTGTTTCCATGCCCTCATGTATCATACTTCTTGTACGTCGTTGAGTAGGGTGTGGAGGCAGTTCTTAAGGGGCGTGAACTGCAACAACTAAAATGGGCATATCGATATGTTGAAATATTATTGAAATTAATAGTTCATCATTTTGATTAAAATTACAATATTTCTCTTTACCTGTCTGTGTAGCTGTGACACCTGATGTGTTAATCGTTTCTCTACTTGCTAATTCCTCTTGCGGTTCACCCTCCTGAGTTTCACGGTTTTCTATTTAAAGGAGAAAAAATATAAGTATATGTCAGGAAATAAATATCTATAATCATAGTAGATATTTATATTTCTGAAGCACACATACCAGAATGGAAACTCTGCTCCCCACTATCATGGGACATGCACACCCCAACATCAGCTGGAGCGTGCCGAGTACTGCTGGATTCACTGCTGCGATTGCGATGTTGCTTAAAAGAAAACTTAAAGATATAGTTATGGGTGATATAATCAAAACTGAATAGACTTTAATAGTATACTACAATGATGTCCTTATTCATTTTATTTACCTGCATCTACGTCATTGGGGAGATTGGAGTCTTCCCAAATATTTTTCGATATTCAATGACGCTTTTAAAACCATACTTGAAACCAAGATTTAGGTATTCCTCGGTGGCAGAATCTTGGAACATATTTCCCTGCAATGCATAACACATATAAAATTTCCAGTATCAAAAACAGATATTTATTTGCTACTTTCAAATAAATATTCCCCACGGTTAATCATTTAATTCTTACGATTTGGGCTCTTACGTTTCTATAGCCACCCTAGCCCAGTCTATGTTGCTCGTGCTTTTCCACTCTAGCCTTGGTTTCTTTGAAGGTGTCTGGTAGCCTATATATGAAAATTTTGAAAAACGTTAGATATCAAAATTATTGCTTAAAACAAAAAGAAAAAAATAAATGAGCATATTTCACTAAAAATATGATGTTTGTTATACCTTGCTTTTCCAGGCCATGGTTGTTTTCCTTGTCTTTTTAGCAATTTCTCCTTTGCATCCTCTATGAGTGCCTTCCACTCTTTCTCCGGAACCATGGGAGGGTGCTCATGCTTGAGGTCAAGTTGCAATTTATCCCTATATTGGGCCCTGGTATATTTTAAATTCTCGCCGACTAACTTTGCAACCACTTTCTTATTGAATGTATTTCCGAACAAGTTTACCATGTGGTATATCAATACATCTCTCTTTGTGCTATCTTGGCTATTCCACAGTGTGCAAATGGTGGGGACAAACAACTCCAACGCTTTATCATTCAAATTCCTGTAGAAAACATTGTTTCCTGCAGAAACGTGTAATCCATTAATTTATAATAATTTCAGCGTATGTCCATTTCAATTTCATGATTAAAATGAATAAATTAATTAATAAATACCTACAATATTTTGAATCTTGATCAGAACACAAACGTCATCCACCAGAAAGGTGAGATCTAGTGATCCGGTGCAGGGATGATTTTAAGAACCCCCCCTGGTTTTATATGTATAAAAAATGGGCGAATCTCTCTGATATATAGGAAAATTTGAAGGCAATTTTATCAATAATATAATATGTGTATATAAAAAATTTGGTGAATCTTTCATTTTATTATATAATGTTGTAAAATCTTGGCAAATCTTTCACTAAGTTATAAGATATTGTAAAAAATTGGCAAATATTTAACTTCATTCTAAAAAATAGTTAAAATTGGAGAATATTTCATTGGTTTATAAAATCTTGTAAAAATAGAGTAACAACAACATTAGTCAAATAACATGAATCATATCATCAACAATAGAACATGTAGAGTCACGAGTCACCACTGGAAGGTGTCAGTGAAACACAACTGCACTGACTAGATTCAGGGTAAGTGGGGACTCCACTTGTTATCATGTCTCTTAATGGTCCAACGAACATGTGGAGACCTGAATCTTGACAAACTGATAAACTGATATAATCAGACATTATGCTCGATCTTCACCTCCACTAGCTATTTGTGGTCATGGAGGCTAATACAATTATGCATTGTAATTATGCCCATTAATTATTGCATTAGATGAATGTTGGTCTCGTGCCAATAGGTATCCTACAATCAATGCATAGGAACCTAGTGCATAGACCATTTTTCTTTCGCTTAACTATGTAGAGCTCATTTATTTTTTTGAATAACGATAAGTATTTACAAAGAAAATATATAATCAGCATAAAAGAATCGAAAAACTGAAGACAGTTAATTCATGCAACTAAAAGTTAATAAAAGCATCTTTTCTCAAACCCTGAATCAATGGAAATCGACTAAAACCAATCTTGATTCAAGCTAGAACAAATGGTTAAATCAAGCATCAAATGAGAACTAGAATCATTCAAGGAACTAACACAATATTTAACCAAAATACACACAAATTTAAAAAATTGACAAAACGCTTCAAACAAAAGTAATAAACAAACCATAAAAAATTGTCAAGATATTCGTGCTAAACACCAACATGATTTCATGTACTTGAATGAGCCCATTCTTTCTCAACAAAAGTGTTTCCAAATTATTTATTTATCCTTTAATGTTAGGACACTATCTATGTGAAGAGCTAGCTCCCAGGCCTAGCTTTCTCAAATTTCAGTGTCATTTCCTGTCACATACAAGAAAGAAACAATGTAAGAGATAAATATCAAACCATCAATCTTAAAATAAGTTTCATGAAGGTAATGTATCTCAAATCATCAATGTTACAACAAAAAAATACAATGTAGAATCTATTTTTACCCAAAACACAACCTCAAATTCATATACAGTGATCACCACTGACCATAAAGGGTACATGGAACACCTAGACCAAAATAAGACTCAAGAAGTTTAATAGTATTCAACTTTAGAACATGGTTCTCTCGTAAGTAAAATTTAGTCATTCAAGTCTGCCATTGAGTAGTATTTAAGTAATACTCAAGTTTTCCATTGACCTTCTTCTGTTCAAATTTCAATTCAGATATTTTGTGTAGATCCCATTATAAATGACTCTCCCCCTAAGGATCACCTCATTATATTTCTCATGTAAAGCCAAAGTCGAAAACAAAGACCTTCAATTCTGTATTCATGCTATACAAAAGGATTTCTTCACTGCAATTAATGCATCAACTCTTCTATCTACTATTTTATTGTTGTTCAATAAACTAAGACATGCCACAATAAAGGTGGACCAAACAAAATCCTTCAACTATGCCTGCTTTTCAGAACAACTAATAGATACCCTTAGTTATCACACAGGTTATCCTCAAGAATTTTGTTTCACTGATCAAGGAAGACTTCAAAGAGTCCTTCAATCTGCTACCAACAATCAAAATAGTTCCAAATCATGGTAGAAAACTTAGCGAATAAGTTCATAATGTCTGCTTAAGTTTTTTTCCAATTCCGCTATCAATGGTTTAGCTCCCCCTGAAGTAGGGCTTCCAAACATTCAATGAAGAAACATGAGATGGAATTTGTACATATAATTCTTCAATTCAATGCCTTTGTTGGTTCATTCTTCAATTGTTTTGCTCCCCTTGAGCTTGTTGTTTCTCTTCATCTGTCATTCTATCTGCTTCTCCTGAGCCTGTCCTTAGTCCTCTAAGATGTGATTTTTGCTTCAGAATGTCATTGATTTGTCAAAATATTTCTTCATACATCACCGGTATTTGCTTCTGTTTGTTGGAAAGATATACTTATATAAATCTAACATGTATTTATCTCCTCTCTACATTTATAGAATTCATTCTTTTTGAAGGTTCCTTCTATTTGGCATGAAATGGTTGTTGATTTTTGGTTCTTGTCCTGCACCGTTCAGCCAAAACTATTGTCAGATTAGATGTGGTTTTGCCACCTTTCAAGAAAGGGCTGGGTGTTTTATTTTTTTCACTCATTTTTGTTGAACCTTGAGGTGTTATAGAATATAGTGTTGGTGACTTTTTAAGATTTCCAGAATTTGGCGGGAATCCCATCACTCCACCTTAATATACACTCCTCAACGTGAATTCCTTGACAGAAGGACTGCCAGTAAAACAACTCACAACAGGTCTCTTGGCAGAATGCTTATTTAATATTTTTTTCACATCTTCAACCTCCATATCTATTGAAATTCTCTTTCCATGCACATTTCTCTGAGAACTCAACATTGCAGAACCCTGAGAAGAAATTGCATTCCTGTTGGGAGTGGTGATTTGGGCATACCTACTAGTATCTATTTGACCTTGTTTCTTGGCAGGAGATACCTTCTCTCCCTGGTTACATAGGGGCACTTTGCTACATTTCCAACAGTGACATTGGAAGGTACCTTCTAAAATTTCTTGTTCTCTTATATTTCACAAAGATTCTTGAAATTCTCAAGAAAGCATTTTCCTATCTTCCTTTCATCCTTTGGAACTTCTTTAGAATTTGAACCTAGGTGAAAACTATGATTCTTCTCTAAAAGTGTTAAGCATGGAGATATGTTCTCCTTTCCATCAAATCTTCCAGAATAATATCCATCTCTTTTTCAATCCATAGACACATCTATTTTCTTTTGGTTCAATTGCATGCCAATGTTATCTTTCTTCCCTTCAAACTTGTCTTCTTTGAGACAACCTATCTTGCTAGGAGTGCTTCTTAACTGAGGCCCAGATGACCCAGATTTATTCTGAATACGAGGGCTTGTCCCACTGGCAATGCTCTTTATCTTCATTTTGTCATTCTATTTCTTAAATCTTGGTTGGGATTTCGAACTATATTGAAGAAATTTATCAGAGACAACCCTTCCTTTTTTTTCTCTTCTCAGAACTCCATTCTCGAGGACCATTCCTTGTCTCTATCTTATTTGCAGTTCTCATTGGTGATTTTTTTTCACTGGATTTGTGATGAATACCAACTACTTTGGATAGTGTCTCATAAGTGTTTTGTAATTTCAATTATGTTAGTTTTTGTGTAAGACAGAAGATTTCCTTCTCTAGCACTCCAATTCCCAAATCATTGCAATCATTTTTCACAAGGGCTTCATCTTTACCTCCAATTTCTTTGTGTTCAATTGCAGAATCATTGTTTGTGGCATCTACAACATTTTCAGAAGTAGAGACTCCCATGCAAAACATAACTTTATTTGAATATGGAAGGCCTTTTCCTTCAGTACACACAACAAGGGCCTCTCTCTTTGTCATGGATGTTGGACCCTGCACTGCAATGAGAGTGTAACAGGTGCTAGCTGTGGACTCAACATTGAATTCTCATTCTCCTGCGAGGAATCGATATCCTCTCCCTTGCCTTAGTCTTTATTGGAAAGATTAGTTACAGTAGGATTGGAAAACTTGTTAGCTCCACTCTCTACATCACCTTCTTTGCCTTATTTTATAGAGTTGGCATATTCTATTGAATATTCTCTCCAGCAAATAGCATTACTCCACACAAATCTGCGATTTTTCATTTTCAAAAGTGATGGACACTAGATCTTGATTTTCAATGTGTTAGGTTTTCTCTCCATAAATGTAAATGTCATTGGTGTTGCTATCTCTATCATCTTTGGAACAACTTCTCCTTGAGATTTGAAACTTGGTTGAGATCTTCTCCAAAAATATCTCTCTTTGTACTTTAAGACTGCCATATACTACTGTTGTTTATTATCCCTTTGAGGTCTGAAAAATAAATTTTATGGTTGTCATCAAGCTGTCCTTAATATTCCTTTATAACCTATGTACAAATAGTCCTATGACTGTCATATAACATCCCAAACAGTGCTTCTAAATAACTTAACAATACTTCAAATGTCATGGACTGCTATTCTCAAGTCTATGTCATGGAATCGCTTCATGTCACAAAGATATATATTCCCTTGCTCCATGTGGGACAAAGTTCCATGACAAATATAAAAAAACAATTGAACGCTATAGTGATAGAGTGACTTGGGATTATTTGGGAGATTTTTAGTTTATGCATTGACACTTTTCAAGTACACTAACAATGAATCCCTTTCCATATCACAAAAAAAAGCTTTGAGATAATGATAGTTAAGGTAAAGATGGTGATTCTGTTATATGCATGGATTCAAACTAATGGGAAGGGTGTGCTGCCAATTGTTATGTTCCCACTCATCATTATTGCATATACCTCTCAATAGAATCGCCATTTAAGAAACTAATTTATAGGAATTGATCTGATTGAATAGGTAATGAGATAAATATCTTTTGAGAAAGAGCAACATCTTATTTTTATCCTAAAGAGAGGTACTATGTTCATCAAGAGTTGACTTTGAATTTTCTGAAATTAGCACAAATTACTTATACCATGTGAAATTTTGAAATCAAAAGAGAAATTGCAAGATGTATGCTTTAAGTGAACATAGTATCATTGAAAACAGAGCACAAGATTTCAGCTTTGCTCATTTAATATTAATTCATTTTATAAGATGAAATTCTAGAGTTTATGTGAAGGATAAAGTGGCACATATGATAGATTACAAGCAACATATTCTTCATTCATAAGTAAGTGGGACAACACATGAATTGAGGTGTCGATCTCTATCCACATACCTGACCTTCAAACTTCTAAATATAGAATTTGGTTCCTCAATCAAAGCATGGCTTCATCATTTGAACAGCATAAAGGTAGCAGTTGAAGACAAAGCAAGAGGGAGGGAATTTGTTTGCAGTGAGAGACTGGGTTTTGGTTATGGGCACTGGGCTAGTGTAAATTCTCAGATTTAAGAAAAATTCCAGGGGATGGTTTGCATTAAGCTTCTCATTATTTTCATATATGTTCTTTTTCTACATTAATGTAATTTTACAAGCCAGATTCTTTTTTATAATCAAAGATTGGCAAAGGCTAGATTGTGTAATGGTTTTCTTTTGTCATTTATGTCTTTGTGTAAAGTATTTATCCAAATACAAGGTATGTTGTAAGAATTTCAGAGATTGACTCTTTTTGTACCTTTGATATATGAGAGTATGAAATTGTTCATTTGATTACTTTAATTAAGTGGCATATTGTTGTATCATTATTTTATTGCATAGTAATTCATTTGCATGTCAAGGATGCTTGATCATTCCACAAACTCTTAATTTGTACCTGATGTTTCTACATTTTAAGTTAGAAAATATTTCCTTACTCATTTCCAGGACAAATATATATATATATATATATATGTTATTCTTAACGACTTCCACAAACTCTTAATTTATCCCATGCTTTTTCATCTTAAACTAGCAAGGATTCCTTACTCATTGCCAGGAAAAATATTTATATGTTCTTCTTAACTTCTTTTACACCTACCATTTTCAATTATTGTTCTCTACACATCGAAACTCTAGTTCCCATTAGAAAGGCCTTCAATATGAGGGTTTTACTTTGATTTTATTCCAGACTCTATTTCTATTTACCTAAACTTGTCATTCTTTCCACTGAATGTTGTGAGCTGTTGTTGTCTGGAAAGGCCTTCAGTATGAGGGTTTTACTTTGATTTTATTCCAGACTCTAATTTTATTTACCTAAACTTGTCATTCTTTCCACTAAATGTTGTGAGATGTTGCTTCCTGAGTTGTTTTTGTACTGATAGTGAGCATCGAACTCTCTGAAAATCAACGATGGTTACCATTTGGCCCAAGATCCTCGACAAAGTTCATAAGTACCCAATAACATCTCGAGTAACAATAGAGGGCATAATTTTAAAGTCCACCTATCCTCTCAATACTTGGGCTTCCCACTATAAATTGACATGTTCAACTACTATGGCTCTCACTATGTTGTTAGTTATCGGGTTACGAAAAACTAAAAACTATTGAACCAATCTCTAAGTCACTCTTTCTTTTATAAATATATATACAATTATGCAAAAAAAACAATATTAATGTTTGTTTTTAATTATCCATGTTCTTTTTATATTAATTATCTATTTAAGATAAATAATTGGACATATAGTTTCCAACATGTTATTGTTAAAGAGACTGTTAATGGTTTGCTACATAACAGAGATTTTAGTTTATCTAGATATTCTTTTTGATGTGTTTCCATGCCTTGGCAGTTCATTTTTGGGTGTCATTCTAGTAGGTTTTCCATGTATTCATTTTCCAGAGATAAAATATTAGTTATTTGCTTCGTGGTGATAACCTGACACACACACATCATTTATTGAATATAATTAAAAAAATGTATGAAAGAAAACTACTTTGAAAGGACTGCACATTTTAGAAATGAGATTGAAACAATGGGGGTTTGAAGTTTCAATCTATGAGTTTTAAGGTTTTGATGACAAGCTCAAGTTCCATTGATACGTATTTATGAAACATCAAACTTCCATTTAGGCTTCAACAATGACAAAAACCCTCAACAAGACTTGTCCCCCAAGTTATTAAAAAAAATTATTCAACATGGAAAATAAGCATACTACTAAAATCTGAAATCTCTATACATATATTTGCAAATTTGTTAGTACTTACAATTCAAAATTCTCTAATAAACTGAAATATCTTGTAAACCAAATATTTCAATGAATGGAAGATAGTCCAAGGCCCTTGAGAGCATCGACAATGCCAGGTTTTTAGTGCCCATGGTAACAAGTATGAGTGGGTTTTAGAGTTCTCAATGTTTTCTACAAGTCTGAATTTAGAACCCAGTGCACATGCAACAGAGCATTAGCAAAGTCATGATGTCTAAGTACCCATGAGTTCAAAACTTCAAGTCTTTAAGCATATTCAACATGGAAAATAAGCATACTACTGAAATCTGAAATCTCTATACATATATTTACAAATTTGTTGGTACTTACAATTCAAAATTCTCTAATAAACTGGCATATCTTGTAAACTGAATACTTCAATGGATGGAAGATAGTCCAAGGCCCTTGAGAGTAGCGACAATGCCAGGATTTTAGTGCCCATGGTAACAAGTATGAGTGGGTTTTAGAGTTCTCAATGTTCTCTACAAGTCTGAATTTAGAACCCAGTGCACATGCAACAGAGAATTAGCAAAGTCATGATTTCTAAGTACCCATGAGTTCAAAACTTCAAGTCTTCAATCATATTCAACATGGAAACTAAGAATACTACTAAATTTGAAATCTCTATACATATATTTGCAAATTTGTTGGTACTTACAATTCAAAAATCTCTAATAAACTGGCATATCTTGTAAACCAAATACTTCAATGGATTGAAGATCGTCCAAGGACCTCAAGAGCAACGACAATGCCAGGTTTTTAGTGCCCATGGTAACAAGTATGAGTGGGTTTTAGATTTCTCAACGTTCTCTGCAAGTATGAATTTAGAACCCAATGCACATGCAATAGAGCATTAGCAAAGTCATGATGTTTAAGTACCCATGAGTTCAAAGCTTCAAGTATTGAAGCATATGCTTATGACTATTGGGTTTTTGCTAAGAAAATAGGACAAAAACATAAACAAAATGTACGTTTAATATTTTCAAAAATAAATAGAGATCCTTGGATTTCAACCAACCTACAAATGACATTATAGTAGCAATCCCATGAAAGAGTCTTAAAATAAAAAAATTAATCCCTAATTATTGATTCCATTTTGGCCTCAAACCCACTCAATTCATTTATTGAATCCATCTAGGATTAATTCTTTCATATTGTCAAAAACATGGTTTTCACAGAAGTTTCAAACTCAATCAAGGGAGAAGAGTTGCCATGAAATAGGAAAATATCATGCAACCCAACAGGGATCAAAGATATTTCAATTGATAATTGAAAAAAAAAAAAATAATACTCTTAATCCTCCATCTTCAACACATCTAGTAGTTTGTACATTCCCATTATATTTCAACACCTTATACATCAAAGCATAAGTTTATACAAAACTATCAAATAATACCAAGCTGAAAAATATGATGTATCACTAGCCAAGTCCTCTAACAAAACAAGATGTCAAAATTGATGTGAGTGTACAAAAAACAATCCTTCAAATATTCAAAATCAAATTTAGGAAAACAAATGGAATGTAATATAAAAATGCAGGTTTGGAAATTTCAAACCTGCCTTCATCCAAATTGTAACATTAGTAAATTGATCTCACCAACTTTGGTGAAAGTTGAACTTATGAAGATTGAAGCTCGAATGGAGCCATACATAAGAACTACTAGGTTCCCCATTATACAAAATCTTCACTTGGCGCAATAGAGCTAGAGATGTATGCAAAGTGATAAGATACCATTCCAAGTAAGAGTAAGAACAAATAATATATTCGAGGAAAATATTGGACCTATAACTGCATTTCAAATACTAGGTGTAGAAAAAGGTGGGCAGAGAAAAGCCATCATAAAACTAATTTAAACCCATCAATTGAGTTGGAGAAACTTGCATTGGCAGTTAAGAACTTACAAGATTAAGGAAAAATCTCATCGAGTAATGAAAAATTGTGGAATGGACTAAAGAAGTGGGAAAAATGTATGAATGATTCATAAATGGCATTTTAAAAGCAAGGGAAAATGGATGAATGAATCATACATGACAGTTTAAAGAAACATATTTGAAAATTAATAAATCATGTATAAATTTTAATATGGTATATGGGACAGGAATCTAGAATTCGATCTAATGGTTGAGAATCCACTCATTGCGAGTACAATAAGTGTTATAGGAAGAACCATCCAAATTCCTACACAATGGTATAATGTTCACTATTCATAAGCGACAAGATCATTAACAAAGATATGATGAAAAAACACAATCCACCTGATAATGCCTGGCTAATGAGGATTGGAAGATTTATGGTCTTAATTGAGCACTGCTCAGGGTAGGTCATGAAAGGTCCTACCTCATCTATGCATAGGATCCACGGGCCTTTTATTGCTTACTAACCAACATCACGATGCTATTTTTTGACAATCCTATCTTGATTTTGTGATTATTTCGGTGGCTACCTAATACTTTTGCCATTGAGTTTGTATGTCCTTCAAATATCCAAGCATTATGCTTTCTTATTTGATAATCCTTGTCTATATAGAGGCTACGAGTGTTGGAAACTCAAACCTTGATGAAGTCGCATGAACAATTTGTTTGTGTTTTGTATTCTACACCCAAGAAAAACACTAATAGAAGTAGTGTGCTTGTTGGTTTTCCTATGCCACATTTTTATAGTATGTTGATTTTCCAATTAGTATATTTAATATTTATCCTTTGAACCCCATCATCCCCCCTAGTCACCTCCCCTAAAAAAAAGAGGTATCATCCCTGGTTTCATGCAACTAAGATCCATTTCAATAGATTGAAAGAGGTTGGGACTTTGAACTTTGAAGCATTATACTAAAATTATGCTACCAAGATGAACAAACCTTATTAAAGATGGTATTTTCAAATCCAATTTAAATAAAAATCCATTGTGTCCATTCCACTAAATAGTAAATACCTAACTAAAAAATGGAGATGGTACCAAATAGCAAATAACAGTTTTTTCCAAGCCTCATTGAAGAGCACAAATGATGTCTCAACTTTTAATTTTGGGCTAGGGAAAGTATCTAATGATGAGAAAATTTGTCAACTATGATTCTTGGAATGAGATTGAGCTTCTTATGATAAGAAGTATAATTATAAGAGCGTACCCATTCTTGATCATTAATATAGGAAAGGATCATGATAGACAGACAAATAGAAGCAAACAACTTTGTTCAGGAAATAGGAATCCTTCAAACTAAATTCTATGGAATTGGTTTGAAACATAACCCAAGGTAAAGGAATAAATGGGCCAACTATATGGATAAATTGGATATCCCCTTATCCCAAAAAAAGATACTAAATGAACATATGGATGGAACCAAAGAAGAATAATGATTAAGGATATTTGTGGTACCTGACAGCAGCCTTTAGGAAATGGATGCCATGATTAAGAAAAATTATGACATGATTATATAAGTACTTAAAAATTGCATAGGGATGATAATGTGGCCAAGAGAAAAAAATTTTAGATTATGATAATTGCATCATTTTCATGCTTTCAAGTTTCAACTCAGGCCTGTTACAAGGGAGCTCAGAAGAAGATTTTAGACTAAAGAAAACTTGTGATGAATGAGAGGACCGGAAGCACTGATGGGACGTTATGGTAGATGGAGGAAAAGTGCCAAAGAGAATAATGCTCCTCTTCCAACCCACCAAATCCACAATGCAAAATTCTGCTCTATGTATCTTCCATGTGACATGTCCTTTCTTTATGTAGTACTCAGATAAAACATGAAAATGAAAATACCAAATTCCCATTGAACAAGGAAAAATTTCTATGTTCTAGAAAGGAAGATACACAAGGAAGTGTGCATGAAAATGAATGTGATGGGAAATATAACTCAATTCACAGAGGTAGAGTGGACAATTTGAAAAGCTTTCATAATATTTTGGTTTAGCTTAGCTACAAGAAATCAAGGAGATATAATGGAACATAACGCAATAATGGAGTAACTTCTAGTTGAAATGTAAAATATTGGCATATTAATGTGTGGAAACTGCAAAGCATGCAAATGGAGAAGAATGCCATGAATAACTTTATGTTTAATAAAATCAAGTTAAAATCAAGATGGATATATTCTGCCAAGATCTTAGGCGCTTCAACTAGAAGGCGGGAATAAAGCAAATGAAAGCCACTACCACGCAAGATCAAGCTCATCAATCCATGGTTTATTTACCTTGAAAATAGCAGCTTTTGTAATTCAATCTTGATAGTTTTTGTGTGTGTATGTTCATGTTGTGTAGATTCACATTGGAACCATTGGTATCTCCATAGTTATAGTGCATATGGAATCCCTCTATATCTAATTCACATGACACTAGGACACTAGGACACAGATGTGTGTGTGTATTGAATATAATATAGACACGGGGAAATAAAATATAAACACAAAAATGTAAGTTTTTTTAACATAAAAATAGAACTAAAATGCACCAAGCACAAAAAATAAAACATAGATCATACAATACAGAACTATGAATTGTAGTTCTCTATATCCACCTTCATTTGATATCATGATCAGTAATGCATAGCTCTTTACATGTACGAGGTAGTGACTCTAAAACAACAAAACCTGCAGGCTGATTTCTAGGTCTCACCCCATCTGATTGATTAGCAATTTAGCACCTTTTTCAACCCTATTTCAACACTTGGTGGTGCTAACAGACAAAAAGATCTTCTGATGGATAGCAAAATCAACATCAGGTCTGTAATACCATGCAGAGCATCTCATCCCAGAGCTGATTGGGTCTTTCCCATAGAAACTAGGCACACATATTGTTCTCTTCACATATTCAATAAACAACCCTACCAAGGCTAGAGTCGTATCATGAGATTCCTTTTTTGTGGCATCAAGTATTGGTAGAGAGTCTACTCGTGTTTCCTGGATGCCTCCCAGAATCATCCAGCCATGTCCTCTATCCCTCAGCAGTCCCCAAACATCTTCCTTTGAATTTTTATTAAACTTATAAACTTTGTATGGCACAAAAAGGAGATCAGGACTCCTTACCTCTATAGAGGCTTCACTTGTGCATCCATTTGATTTATCTCTAAGATACTGTGGAATTTAACCTAAGCTTATGCCACGCAAACTTGATCCACTATTGTAGTCTGAACATGGAAAAAATTGGCGTCCTTCAACAGCCTGTCTAACTAGCATTCCTGCTGAACTTCCTTCCATGTTATCAGAACCTCTATGTATCTTGAAATAATCTTGGAAAGTGCTATAATGTGAACTTAGAGGAATCTATTAATGTGCATCATGCATAAAAAAAATCGATTCCAATTGATCTTAGTAGCCAATATTTTACATAGATATGAGGAGACTCCAATCTCCATACTTTATGGGCACCAACTCAAATGAGGCTCCAACTCCCTGGATCTCCTGCACCAATAGGAAGAAGGCTACAACCTTCTATACACAAGCTCCAACTCATGTTATACACTTCAATGGAGAGAGGCTCCAACCTCTCACAAGTATCAGCACCAACTGAGATAGAAGCTCCAACTTCTCTTACTTTTCCACTGACTGGTGAAGGTTTCAATCTTCTTGGCAAAAGATCCCACTTCTACACAGTGCACAAAATGATGATGTAATGACAACCTTTGTCAGACTGTCAGCTTCAGTCTCTTCTCAACTCTTCACTACTCTTCCTCCAATGTTTTTGTCATATCATTGTCATAGTCAAGTCACTTTCTTTTGCATTTTCTCAAACTTTTTCTCTGCTATTATACACCTCTATTTAGCTGTTACTTAGGGTTTCTTGTTGTGGCAATATGCTTAGTTAATATCAGGTATACAAGGTCCAGTCATACAACCCATTACATGCTGGTCATCACCATGGAAAATCCTTAATAAATCCATGCACAAATCATACTACAAGCCAATGTAGATCTGCCCCTAGATATTTTGTTTCTATTGAGACTCAAGAGTTTAGGGCTTATCACTGTTGGTTCAACAATGGTCATATTGCATGGCTAAGGGCACAAGAATACTCTCTTTACCATAGAGTAGAACACCATACATACCTCAATCATAATACTGTTCATCCGTCATCAAAGGACTATGCAAAATTTGATCAAAAAAATCCACAAACCTTAACCTCAGTTTGTTAGAATAATCAACCCATAGTTAGCTACCTTAGACATTAATTAATCCATTTTTGTCTTATTTTCCTAGTTTCCATATTCCACCTTATGCAAGTTGTCCTCCACATGTCCAAAGTGGTCAAACTTGCTAAAATTGATTCATGGAGCGCTTGGGAAACCACTTGGAATCAAATCTGATTTATTCCTGGCCTTCCTAGCGCATGTCTACTTTTTTTGCTTTATTGCCTGCTTTTGCTGAGTTTTAAGGAAATTGGGAAAGTTTGACTAGGTGAAGTTAACTTGTTTTTTTCCTCATCATCCTCCACTCTTTTATCCTAAGAAAAGCATGTATGAGTTGTCCTTTCATCATCTATTAGCTTGCCTAATTGATTTTTCCAATTCGTGAGCTCCTAGACAGATTTGGAAACTACTTTATGCACCCGTGGGGGATTTGCTTAGATTTAGTAAGCCTGCTTTTGACCAAATTTGAATGGAATCCTTATGCATTCAAATATCTCATGTAATTATTTATTATGGAAGCCTATGACTTCATAGGTTTGGCTATTGTACACTTATTCAATACAGATTAGTGTTATGCTCCATATTCAGTCTCCTTTGTGTGTAATTTGCATGTGTAATTGGCAATTTTTGTGAGTGTAATTGTTCTAACACCTGGGTTCAATTTCCACATGGTGTCAGATCCTTTGTAGATCAATTTCTCTCCTTCCAATTTGTTATTGCAGGTTTGAAATCATTGTCTGGGAGCATTCTACTGACTGAAGGGACAATTTCTGAGCTATGGATCAATCTCAGAAGATCATCTTGACTCCATTTAACTTCTTTGAATGGAAAGCAGAGATGGAGATACTATTGAGAGAGAAAGGCCTCTACAGATTGAATATGGCAACAGAAGTAGAGCCCAATGCAGCTGCAGAGAATATTAAATGGCACAACAGGAGGGATGAGGCCTATGGTCTCATGTGTCTGAGCATATCCAGAGACCCCCTTTTCCATCTTGATGGATTAAAATCACCAAATGAAGTATGGGAGAAGCTTGTTGATATTTTTGGTAAGATAGATGAGATGAGGGGACATCAAATTGAAAATGAATTGATCTCCCTGAGTCCCAATAGCTTTGAATCCCTGCAACTCTACTTTTCCAAGTTCAAAGCCCTTGTTTTGCAGCTAAAATAGTGTGGGATTGAAAAGAAGGAGGAGAAACTGGTTTTGGCCATACTCTTGAAGCTTGGCCTTGACTATTCAGTGTTTTTCTCGACCTTCCATGCCACAAAGTTGACAGCTCGAGCCTGGAAAATGCCTAGCCTTGCAGATTTCATGGAATCTCTCACACAAGAACAAGATAAATTGGTGATGATGGGCACCATCAAACCTTCCAAAGACCAAGCTCTGGTTGTTGGAGATTCGAGGGTGGATTCAAAAGGCAAGAAGAAATCTAAGAAGCCACTTGAGAAAAACAGAGACAAGAAAAAGTCTCCAGAGGAGCTCCAAAGCTCCAAGAAGAACCCCCAGAAGAAGAAGAACAAAGGAGAAATGAGCAAGTGCGCATATTGCAGTAAGGGAAATCATCCTGAAAGCTCCTGCATGAAGAAGCAAATAGACATGCTGACCCAACTCCTGGAGAAGAATGGCATCTCCCTTCCTGATAGCTCAAAGAAGAGGGAAGGAGGATCAAATTCAGAAGACAGAGAGAGAGTTCATGCACTGGTTGCTGGCACATCAAGCTCACCTAGTTTCATCATTGATTCTGGAGCTTCAAGACATATGGTTTCGACCAAGGAGGCATTCACCTCACTTGACATGTTGAAAGGTCCACCAATAGTACTAGGAGATGACTCTCTCACTGAAAGTTTGGGCAAAGGGAGGATTGATCTTGACCATGGTAAGTTCAGCAATGTATTGTATGTTCTAGGTATTGCCTCTAACCTCTTATCAGTGTATCAGATGACCCACAAAGGGTCTCCAAAGAAGGTCATATTCTCCCTTGATGAAGTTGATATTACAGAGATCTCAAGTGGTAAATTCATTGCAAAAGGAGTTGCAAATAACACTTCGAAGGTATACATGTTCTCACACTTCCTACCCTACTCAAACCCCTCTGCTCTTCTGATTCATGCTAATGAGGCAAGCAAGCTTTGGCATGAAATATTTGGCCACCTTAACTATAAGTATATTTCTGATCTTAGTGAAAAATAAATGGTCATAGGGTTAGCAAATATTAAGTTTTCCAAAGGAGTCTGTCAAGGTTGCATCTTAGGAAAACACCCAGAGCATAAATTTGAGAAAGCTAGTCATGAGAGAACCTCTGCACCTCTTGAGTTGATCCACAGTGCTGTTGCTGGCCCATTTCCTCATATGTTAATGATTCAGGCCAAATATGCATTGACATTCATAGATGAATTTTCCAGGTATTGCTGGGTTTACTTCCTGAAACACAAGTCTAAATTTTTTGGCCTCTTCAAAGTCTTTAAGGCTTTGGTTGAAAACCAGTCTGGGAGGAAACTCAAGGTCCTTATATCTGAAAATGGTGGTGAGTATGTCAAGTCTGAGTTCATTCAATATTGTGCAAATGTAGGTATTCAGATGTAGCATTATATCCCTTACACACCACAGCAAAATGGTGTTGTTGAGAGGAAGAACAGATCACTGAAAGAGATGGCAACCTGCATGATGAAGGCTAAGATTTTGCCACCAAAGGTTTGGGATGAAGCTATAAACTGTGCAGCCTATGTTCAGAATAGGGTGCCTCATAAACATCTTGATGGTATGACTCCTTTTGAAGCATGGAGTGGGCACAAGCCAGATGTGACCCATTTCAGGATTTTTGGCTCAAGGGCTTGGGATAGAATTCCAACAGAAAAGAGGAAGGATTTGCAGCCCCAAAGCCAAGAGTGTCTATTTGTTGGGTAATCTGAATATTCAAAAGGGTAAAAGCTGATCAATTTGAGCACAAAAAAATCCTTCATTGAAAGGAGTGTTCAGTTCCAAGAAGAGCCTTTAGCAGCAGTGGAAGTTGGAGAATCCTCTTCACCACCAGAACCATTGAATGTAAGTGAAGAGATAGTTGAGTTTGCTGATTCTGATATTTCTAATAATGATGATTTAATTGCAGATGCTAACAGTCCTACAAGACCAAAATGGGCAGAAAAGACCATTCATGCAGCTGGAGAACTAGCTGGAAATCCTAATGATCTTAGGAGGACTAGATCTCAGTTTGAGAGTGCTCTATGTATGAAAGACCCTTTGTTTGCAGAGAAATTCTATCTGATGGTTGAATCAGACCCACAGACATATGAAGATGCATCACATGATCCAAGATGGCAAACAGCCATGAAAGAAGAGTTCAGCTCACTCCAGAAGAACAACACTTGGGAGCTGGTTGATCTCCCCCTAGGGAGGAAGCTAGTTCAGTGTAAGTGGGTTTACAAAACCAAATTTTCTGCTGATGGTTCACCTTTGAAATATAAGGAAATATTGGTAGACAAGGGCTACTCACAGGTACATGGCATATACTACAATGAGACCTTTGCACCAGTGGCAAAGATGGACTCCATCATGCTAGCCTTAGCCATTGCAGCTTCAAAGTAGTGGGAGGTACATCACATGGATGTGAAGTGTGCTTTCCTGAATGGAGATATTACTGAAGAGAATTACATGCAGCAGCCTCAAGGATTTTCTACTAATCCATCTCTTGTGTGCAGGATAAAGAAATCATTGTATGGGCTTAAGCAAGCCCCTGGGGCTTGGTATGCCAAGATTGATAGCTTTCTGCTGTCATTGAATTTTGTTCGATGCAATTCAGATCCAAATGTATATTTGAAGCTGATTCATGGTTATTTAATGATTATTGTCTTGTATGTTGATGACCTTCTCATTACAGGAAGCTCAAAGGATGAAATTGCCTCCTTGAAGGATGCAATGAACCATGCATTCTCTATGACTGATTTGGGGTTATTGAGCCAATTCTTGGGGCTCAAGATTGCTCAAACCAAACATGGAATCAAAGTACATCAGTCCAATTATGCCTTGGATTTTCTAAACAAATTCAACATGAAGGACTGCAATCCCAGCAAGACTCCCTTCCTTTCAGGAGTCAAGCTTGAAGAAGCAGATTCTTCACATATGGTAAATAATACACTATATAGGCAACTGATTGGGTGTTTGCTGAACCTTACACATAATCGACCTGATATTTCTTATGCAGTAAGTGTGGCTTCAAGATACATGGATCAGCCTCATGAGATCCATTGGAGGGAAGCCAAAAGGATCCTTAACTTTGTTCAGGGAACAAGGACTCATGGGATCTTCTACAAAGCTAAATCTGATCTTGATTTGATTGGGTTTACTGACAGTGATTGGGAAGGTGACAACACAGATCGAAAGTCAACATCAGGATATGTGTTGATGCTTGCTGAAGGACCAATCAGCTGGTCAAGCAAGAAACAGAGTGCCATTGCACTCTCATCTACAGAAGCAAAGTACAGAGGAGTTGTAAATGTAGCAACTCAATGTTTATGATTGTAGGGGTTACTTGGTGAGTGTGGCTTCGAATCAAAATAATCAACTACTATCTATTGTGATAATCAGAGTACCATTCGAATCTGCAATGATCTAGTTCAGAGACAGAGAACCAAACACATTGAGATCCATATGCACGACATCAGACAGCTTGTGCATGATGGCACCATTCACCTACTCTTCTGTTCATCTTCAGAACAAGTAGTAGATATCTTCACCAAAGTTTTTTGTGAGAAGACATTCAGCAATCTCAAATCACTGCTGGGGATTGATGATCATGCCGTGAAGTATGAGTGCTGACAATATTTCCAAATTTTGTTTTATTGTCCATGTTTAAGGGAGGATTTTTCCCACTGGTTTTTTACCTCTTTCCTTGGTTAAATGGACATGCAGTATGTAAAGTGTGACTAAGCCTTGTTTCTAGGCCCTATAAATTTTTGATATATTACTCATAATTCAAGCTTAAGGAGGGGTGTTAGAATAATCAACCCATAGTTAGCTACCTTAGACATTAATTAATCCATTTTTGTCTTATTTGCTTAGTTTCCATATTCCACCTTATGCAAGTTGTCCTCCACATGTCCAAAGTGGTCAAAATTGCTAAAATTGAGTCACTGAGTGCTTGGGAAACCAATTGGAATCAAATATGCTTTATTCTTGGCCTTCCTAGCGCATGTCTGCTTTTTCTGCTTCATTGCCTACTTTTGTTGAGTTTGAAGGCAATTGGGAAAGTTCGACTAGGTGAGGTTAACTTGTTTTTTGTCCTCATCATCCTCAACTCTTTTCTCCTAAGAAAAGCATGTATGAGTTGTCCTTCCATCATCTATTAGCTTTCCTAATTGATTTTTCCAATTCATGAGCTCCGAGACAGATTTGGAAACTGCTTTATGCACCTATGGGGGATTTGCTTAGATTTAGTAAGCCTACTTTTGACCAAATTCGAATGACATCCTTATGCATTCGAATATCTCATGTAATTATTTATCATGGCAGCCTATGACTTCATAGGGTTGGCTATTGTACACTTATTCAATACAGATTAGTGTTCTGCTCCATATTCAGTCTCCTTTGTGTGTAATTTGCATGTGTAATTGGAAATTTTTTAGTGTAATTGTTCTAACACCTGGGTTCAATTTCCACACAGTCTGCACTCTTCATATCAAATTTTGTACTATAGCAGTCACTGCACCTTCAACCTCTTCCTTCCCTCCCTGCTCCTTGGCCTTTAGTTTCTAGTCTGATCTTCTGCCCATAATATCATTGTTCCTTGGCCTGCTTATTGGACAGTCACATCAATTTGAAGGGGTATTGGGGGCAAAATTTGAGTGGAGAGACACCAAGGAAAAGTGACACCCCACGTTGCCTTCATTTCTACTATGAATTGCTTGGAAGGAGTTCAAAGTAGACTGCTGGGAGTTTCCTTTTTCTTTTACCAGCTGCCAGTATACATACTCAGACAAATCATGGCACTTCAAGAATCTTTCTCATCAATGAAAGGGAGTTCTTGTTACATTTAAACCTATAGGTCAGACAAGGTTTAAATATGATTTACTTGTAGTTGTTATCATATAGTAGTTGTTACAGTCATTAAAATATTCATATTATCTTCATTCAAACTACTGTTATATTTATTGCAATGTTGTTGTTGTTTATCCATACTATGGCATTGTCTTTCTGGATTTAATGCACATGAATAATTTCAAACTTATTATGAAACTATTTCGTCACTGAGATCTAAAGAAAACCATCAAATTAAATTACAAACCCAACAAACAAGCAGACCTCTTCAGATTAGAAATAAGAAAGAAATCACAGTGGTATTCAAGCAGTCAATTGGAAAAGTGTTTGATGGAAGTCCTCAACCAAAGAAACTCCACAGTTAACAAAAAATCAGGTAGTTTTAGCAAGGGTCTTTACACAGGATCTCATTTTTACTAAGGTCATCAAATATGACATTTATGGAAAGACTACACCAAAAGCAACTAAATATGGGTCTATAGGAATCAAGAACAATTGCTAATAGAGAAAAAGGAAATGCCATAGAATTATAGTATTATAGAAGAAATTGAAGGCATCTTGGAATCCTTGGGGGAATAAGATATCACTGTAAAAGTAAAAGTTGAGGGTAGCATGAGCGATAAAAAAAGAACAAAAAATGACAATAGCAAGAACACAACCTCTAAGTAGTTAAGTGTAGAAGCAAGTTTAATGAGGGAATCGTCATGTGGGTCGTCCAAAACATGTATGCTTAAAAATAATACTAATCCCTACTCTTAGTCATTAATGAAGCTGGATAGTTTAGTAGAAAATATTTTTAGGACCTTCCACACCCAATTTCTCTTATGGCTAAGGATTCAAACTCCATAGAAAAATTTGATGTCCTCAAAAACCTTAAAGATTTGGAAGAGTTTCCTAAAGGACTTTCCTTGACAAAAAAATCACATGGGAGACAGATTTCTAAAGTTGTATCTATAGTGAGCAATTCATTTGAAGAGGTTGAGTAAATTGAACGAAAAAGAGGAAGGGAAAAAATTTATCTATTATAAATTACGACCCAAAATGGAAAACTCTCAAAAACAGGACTTGAGGATAGAGGGAGGTTTAGCCTTGAACCCCAAACAACCCTCTACAATATGTAGGAAGTGTTACCTATCATTCGGTACAAGAAGTCAAAAACAAAGTTGAGGGAAACAAATGACTATCAAGAGGGGCCTTAAAGAGGGTGTGCCTCGGAGAGGGTTAATCCATGAAAATTCTCCCCTTGAATGTGAGAGGGGTAGGAAGTTCCCATAAGAATCCAACCCTCAAAATATCTTTTTCCATTTACAAACTAGGTGTAATAATGATCCAAAAGATCGTGTGTAGGGGATCCAAAGCAAACGCTATATTATCATCCTATTTAGAAGATTGGTCCTTTTGTTCTCTAGACTAAGTAGGAAGATCAAGACATAACCTAACTAAATGGAATAAATCTATGGCACATATAACTTCATCATTTATATCTACAATTATACAGATTGAACTAAAATCCAAGGCATATGGAGATGGAGAGGTGTTCTAGGACAATTCCAAAGTTTATGTAGTGTTCAAATTATAATGTCGTCCTAAGGAGTGATTGGAGAAGTATGTGGGGGAATCACCAAACAAGATGCAATGGTAGATTATTTATCTCATATGTTTGAATATTTAGGGATCTGTGAGGTGGAACCTATTATCTTGACTCCAACAGGGAGGAACTATGGAAAACAAAGGAACGGGTATTGAAGAGTTTAGATAGGTTTTTGGTAGATTAAAATATTTTTAAGGATTTGGAAGACTGAAAGTATATGGTTTTACCTCAAGCATACTTACCACAAATTCAAGGATTTAGCACTGACTCTATGAAAAAAATCAAAGAGGTGGTGACTAATTGGTGCTAAAACTGGTTATCTAAATGAGACAAGGTAACTTTAGTCAAATTAGTTTTGGAGGGGATATTAATTCAATGGCATTTGTATATTTACATATCAAAAGGAATGATAGGAAAAACTAGAAAAAAGTTCTTTAGCTTCCTATGAAA
>LPNX010689844.1:281104-308379 GCA_001517045.1 Pseudotsuga menziesii | reverse complement strand
TTGTACCTTGCTCATGAACAAGTCTGAAAACCAACTGAGCTTGAAGACCTCCTGAAAGCTCTCAAAAATCGAACCTCTCTTCAGTCCCTTTGTCCCTTTTTTATAATTAAAAAGAATTAGTTCTATATCCCCTTCATTAGGTCGAAATTGAAACTACCCAGGAGTTACATTAACTAACTAACTCAACTAATTGACTAAAAATAGCAAATCGGATTCCTGACAAATATGGCGAATTTCTGGAAAATAGGTGTCAAAGAAGCTTCCATATCTCTCAATTGGTGACACCTGTGTAAAAAATGAGAGAGGTTTTTGAAAATGGTTCCGTTATGGACAAAAACCTCTCTTTGTTTTTAAAAATTCATCTCTAATAAATCATAATCTTCCCTGAAAAATGAACACTAAAACATGAAAATATTAAATATTTAAAATCCCTGAAAAATAGGCTGCAAAGATTAAACTTAATATTTCAAACCTTGACATATGTTGCAAAAATGAGAGAGGTTTTTGTATATGAGTATCTTATTAACAAAAACCTCTTTTTTTTTTCAAAAATTCCTCTCCATTAGCTCGTGGTCGGCATTTTACTTCAATAACCAAAAATAGGAAAAACTTAGCAGAATTCTCAGTAATCTGTGCATTTCACTGTAAACTGGATGCTGCTTTAGTATCCTGTCTATTATGATGAACATATTTACATGAAACATTAGCCACAACAGGCATTGACACAATGTCTGAATCTTCTCTACTGTTCTCATTCAAATCATTTTCTAAAGGGAATTTCTTGGCTGCATGTTGGTCACAAATAATAGATGGCTGTTTGGAATGGCTTGTAGATAAATCTGCACTGCTTTCATCAATAACTGAGAACACCTCAGGACACTACGTAATACATTTAGATACTGCACCAGCATCTAATATAGAATCATTTCTGTTTAGTGTGGGAACTGTCATGTTCTTGGTCTCTTTTACAGAGGAAAATGTTATGCTGGGAATGCCTTCATTGGTTTTAGAAATATTTTCAGAGGTCCTCATTCCCGTCCAGCTTCATAATATTTAATTTAGAACATCTTCCCTGAAAGTCTTGCCTTATTTCGCTCACTCTCATCATTTGCCAGAAATTTGCATCTAGTTGCCAAAACAGTTGCCAGAATCTCCCTCACATGAGACTGATGCCTGTTTACATGAAAAAAACTTGGCAAAACACATATCAAACGTGACCAATGATATATTTAACACTTTAGGAGTGAAATCCCAAAAAAATCGGACTGAAAAATGACCATTCTGGAAAAAAACGATTTTCCTGTAGCGCCGCAGTGTTAATTTTTGGCAGTTGCGCTACAGGAATAATTTAAAACCCAATTTTGGCTCTATTTAGTCATTTTTTCCATTTTGAATACAGTTCAAAGGACAAACTATACTCATGATATGATTTGTGAATCCATTATTCAATATATTGACCTTTAAAACCCTTCAAAAGCTTAAAAGAACAAAACTAAATAAAAATCTGAAGGTAAAAATTGAAAATTTCACTAAAAATCTAAAAATTTCCACAGTAAGTAGAAGAGTAAACTCAAGCAAATATGCAAGCTAAAATAAAAATGACAATCAAACATAAAATTTGAAGAAACAAGTTCCTGACTTAACAAAAGGAATGTTAGGAAAAACTACAAAAAATTGCTTTAGCCTCCTATGGACAGGGAAAAAAGAAAGGGAAGGAATACCATTGTTTAAGTTGGAAAAAATGGCAAAACCAAGAGGGGAGGGGTTAAAGAATATCCAAATGTTTGAACAAGATTTAGATATCAAAAATTCTATGGAGAATGACAAGGAATGAATGATTATGGGGAGAAGTGATGAAAGAAAAGTATATAACTCTTGGGTCAATGGAGAATTTGATTAGAAATGAAGGCAAGGATTTTGGAGGGGCCTCAATTGTCAAAAGCGCATTAGTGAAATATTCTCTATTCCTCAAAGAATGGTTGGCCTAGAAGATTGGGAAAAAGGAAAATGGTTGGCCTAGAATATTGGGAACAAGGAAAATGGTTGACCTAGAAGTCTGGGAAAAGAGATAGAGTGAGAACTGGGGGGGACCCATGGATGGGTTGTAAAGGAAATTATAGGCTATCATTATCTTTAACAACTACACTTGGATAATATGAGCATAGTGGATGCAGTAAACCTTTTTTCCAACTCCATATGAAACCAAGGATGGAAAACAACCATACAATTAGATCTATAAGGTGAAGAGGCAAAGGAAAGGAATCAGCTTATTTCAAGCCTTAAAATTGGTGCTATTAGACTAAGTGAGAAGGAGGATGAAATTATTTGGTCAAACAACAAGGCTACAAAAAATTATATAGCAAAACTAGGCTATGATGTCAAAAAAAGAGAGAATGAAGAGGGAGAAAGAGATGGTGGAAAACTTTACAGAAGCTCAAAATCCCCTCTAAAAACTAGGATGTTGGCATTATCAAATAAGATTATAACCTAGGACATTTGCAAAATTAGAACATGGAAAGGGCTTCGTTGGCGTATTCTATGCAATAAAGATGATGAATCTAACTTTGAACTAACTACTAGGAAAGGAAAATGGGAAAGGGAGATTGTATTTGATTGTTTCAAGACTCGAGCAATGGTATAGGGATAAAGTTTAAAGTAGTAAGCAAAACATAAATCCTTGACTTGAAAAATTGCATGGGCCCTATGGTTGGTGAGAAATGATGACATTTCAAAGCAAGGAGTCCTATATGATAATCTAGGAATTATAAAAAATCCTAATATTGACAAATCAAAGGCAGAAAGTTACTTCGATGGAGCCTGTCAATGGACTCCTGGTGTCTATGGGGTGGGAGGATTGTTCTACTAAGTGAAATTTCCGCATATTTTGAATCAACTATTGGAGGGTACAAACATTAGAGCTGAACTTTATGCTCAACTCATTGATGCTAAAAATTGTATCTGAGAAATGTCTTAATGCCATTCAAATTTTGGGGAATCCAAGATCATTGCAGAATAGGAAAAATAATATTACAATCTAGAAAACTTATTACTGCTCCTGATTCTTGATCATGGATTGAATTAAAGAGGTCATATCTAAATTTGTATGTCTCCTTTTAGCATGTTTATAAACAATAAAGAAGATGAGCTCTCAGAGTAACTCTAACCTTTCAAGTACGAATGCTAACTATCGTTGAAGAAATGAATGGAGCCTTAATCTCAGTCTAAATGCTTTCCCTTTTTTACTAGTTTGCAGATCTTGTGAAGGGATTTATTATATGAAAGAATAGTTTTCATGTTAGAATTTGGAACTTCTTAAAAGAAGTTAGAATTGCTTTTGTATGTTTTGAATATTGTCTGTATTTAGGCCAGCAATATATGCCTCATAATTCTGGAATATTATTTAATAATAATAAATATGACATTTCAGTTAGTGTTGGTTTAGCAGTTTTGGTAAAATTGGAGGATGCAACAGAAGTTGCAAAGTCTGTTTAGAGTGTTGGAAAGACTATTATTTTAATTTCTTCCCAAAAAGATCAAATATGTGCTTGTTTTCTAGGAATATAACTATATAATTATATAACTATATATATAACAGAGACCAAAAACCTTTGGCAGAGATAATTATATTTTACGCAAAGACCAAAAATCATAAAATCAAAATATGAAAGGAGGAAGGAGAACACTTGTACTTTAAATAAGGATGATTGCACTAAACCATATTATATAATTATCCCATCTTATTTTTTTTAAACATATTATATAATTATGTAGCACTAAACCATACACACCATCTCCTCTGCATGCACCCAGTGCAACTGTGGAATCTGCGTCAATTGGATTGTATGGGCCAACCATAATTTCTTCCCCCACTAAGTCTAGAAAACACAAAACCTTAAAATATAATGAGAAATCTTTAGTAGACACCAAAAATTCCATGAGAAATATTAACTTTAGATAGTAAAATCTTATGAGAAATCTTAAGAAGACGATACAAATATCATGATAAATCTTAAACATGAACTATAAATGACTAAATAAATATTAAACAAAGACCAAAAATTATAGGCAGAAGTACATCCTATTCAAAGACCAAAAACTATATTCAAAAGTAAATACATCCTATGCGAAGACCAAAAATATTAAACCCTAAATAAATCAGAATGGAGGATAACAATTGTATTTGAAATGGAAGGACTACGAGAGTTTTGAACAAAAAGAGGACTCACCTTCTGCCCTTTTCACACAACAACGCTCCTCCTCCACTTTTATTCACCTGCATTTCCTTTAAATTTAAAAATAAAAGGCATGATAAAGTTATGTAGCATAAATGAGTTAAATTAAACCATGGATACCTTCTCCTTCGCCCTCCCTTGCCCCCTAAACCTATAAAAGGAAGGAGATTAACAGTGTTTGAAATGAAATCTAAATTTTAAAACAAAAACATAATATAATTTATACATAAAATGAGATATGTTAAACCCAAACATCTCGTCTCATTGATCTTCGCCTATGCCCACTACACATGTGAATCTAATCACCTGGGCTATTTTGACCTGCTTTAATTTACTCACCATTAAACCCCTCTACTACCTCCTAAACCTGTAATATTTGTATCAAATGGGTTGTTAGAGCTGCACTTAAATAGTAATAAATTATAAAGATGTTAAATAGAGATAGAAATGGTAAACACTAAATTGGTAAGGGAAAAGGAGATTAAAAATGTTTGAAATGAAAATAATCACATAGGTTCACTCTTTTTACTCTAAATTTATATATATATAATCACATCATAATTTATTCAGAAAATTATATATATTAAACCCAAACATACCGTGTCCTTGATCTTTGCCTCTTTGGAAGCTCTTCTGTTGGAACCGTATGAATGGCGATATTCATTATTGAGAAGACAAAAATCACAGGATTTCTCGAAAAGGAGAGCTCAGCAGTAGGGTGCTATAGTGTTAGTCTCTATGGAGAGCTTAGTATTTCACTAATACCCCAACCTTGCTTTAACTTTGACCTCATGTGAGTCTGTGGTACTTGAGTAGCATACTGCTGATGGGTCAGGCAGATTTATGCATAACTAAATAATGGGGTAGCCTCCGCACACTACACCTGTGAATCTGATCAGTTGGGATATTTCGATCTACCTAATTTGCTCATCATTAAACCCATAGAAAAAAAAAATATACACAATGAAAACCATAGATCCATTAAACCCAGAGCTTGAAAATCTATGAAAGAAATCATGATAAGTAAGTGAACAGGATAAACAATATACCAAAAGAGAAATTAGCATGGCCATGCTAAAAAAAATACAGAAGCTAGCAAGAAACAAAAACACCAAAGAGAATTGCAATGGCTTTAATAAACACAACAAAAACAAAATCCGACTATTCCCATCTTTCATGGCCAACGAAGGTCCTAGAAATAAAACCCATGAAATCACATCATATCAAACCCATGAAATCAAACCCTGTCCCGCGTCCATGGAGAATGAAGACCGCCATGACCACGACCACCAGCACATGGAATAAAACCATGTCCATCTTCCAAAACTTGTTTGTCGTGCACCCTTGGCCAACCAAGGAAAACACCACCTGAAATCAAACGTTGTCTTGCGTCCATGGCCAGGCCACCACCTGAAATCAAACATTGTCCTGCGTCCATGAGCCTGCAAATCAGGGACAAACTGAGACAAGTTTACCCAAAGATCCATAAATAGGGGTGAAATACCAAAATTTTAACCTATCATCCATAAAATCCAGGCGAACCATCTCCATTTCTCCTCCAAAAATGGAAATTTCTGGCGATTTAACCTCCATTATAGAAGAAATCCAGGTGAATGTCACGATTTTCCCCATCGACGAGTCACAACAGGATTTGAACCCAAATTCCGATGTCAAAATTCGACGTCATCCCAAATTTTTCACGGATGTGTCGGACAGCAATCAATCAACAGAATGCTGATAACAAAATATTTATAGCGTCGTCGAATCTCCGACACTCGTGAGTCAAATTTCCTACCCTTTTAGTGTCAGATAACTGACAATTACGTGTTGGATCTTCGATGTCTATGAATCCAAAGCTGTCGGTTATCCGACACCTAAGCGTCGGATATCTGACGGGTTGTATAGATTTTTTTATAATAAAAAAAAAATTAAGGTTTACATGATTTTAAATTTTATGGTCCCATACTTTCAACGATAACTATGTTCAAGGTGTCGAATATCCGACGCATGTCCATTATAAATATAAATTGTTTTAAACATTTCAACATGTTTGTTGTAGAAGCGATGGATGATTTTAAATATTATTTGTTCCTTGACGGATGTGTTTAGGAATTGTTTTATTCTTCAACAGACGGTTGTGGGAATTTTTTTTCATCGATAGACAGTTTGCCGGGAATTTTTTATTCTTCGACTTCTCTCTGTTTGAAAAAACCTTGATGCGTGGAACTTGATTTTTTAAGACAACCGGTTATATTCATTAATGAATTTTATGACAAAATGTCAAATAGATTAAATATTCCAGATCCAAACGAAGACAACCGACAATTGCTTGCTAGACTATGGGATGCAGCGAAACGAAGGGGTGATGGAAAATGTTATTGTCCGTGTACTCAATGCAAGGGATTTAAGAGGAGAAGAATATTGATCTCAACAACCACAAAACATTGCAGGGAACATGGACACACTGAGAGGGGGAACAAATATCGTCCATTTGTAGGTTTAGCATTATAAAAATTATTATATTCGTATTTTCTGGTAATTGTATGTATTATTTTTTTTTCATATATTAATGTATATCTATTGATGTTTCCATGTATTTATATTAAAGGAAAGACACCCTATAGCATGTCGTCTAGAGGAAGTGCTTTCAGAACAAGTTCAAGATCAGGATCATGGAGCGTGTATGTTTAATGGAGAACAAGTGAATGATCATATTGAACAAAATGATCATGTCGATGATGTAATTGAAGATGATGGTACAAATACATTGATCCATGATTCATTTAATGTTAGAATGGATGACGATGATGTTGATAATGAAAATGATGATTCCTTTGATGATTTTCATGATATACCTATTCTCGATAAGGCATATGAACCCCTTTATGAAGGCTCCAAAACAAATATTCTCTCTACTATATTGTTGATAATGAACTTGAAGGTTATGAATGTGTTGCAGCTGCAATTGTTTTTCCAAATTTTTGAAATTTTGGACCCTCCTTTTTATTTTATCTTTCCTGGGAGTGTGTGGATTCATGAACTCTGTTTTGTTTTTCCCTCTGCTACAGTTTGGATTGTCTTGAGGTCAACTGTTTTCATGCTTTTCAAAAAATTGTTGTGTCTACAAATGCTTTGGGTCGTGGAGTTTAAAGTTCGATCTGAAAGTGTTGTCCTTTGATCTGAATGATTTATTTCAGTGCTATCGAAAGTCCATTTCTGTTCGAATCAAAGTTTTAGTTCTCTTTACAGCCGCAATGTCGGAGAAGAAACAAACTACTTCTATCGCTGCACCGTCGAAGTCTTTTGAAACTTAACATTTTTTTTTATTTGGTTTTCGGAGGTCAGTTGAACATGAATCGCGGCCATAGTTCTCTATGCAGCCGCCATTTTGGAAACCTTGTTGTTTATCTTACCGACGTTGAGAATATCCTTATTTTATTTTTTGTCGATCTGTAGTCTTAAAGTTTCCGATCGTTGAAGTTTTTATTGGTTTGCGGAAGCCGTAGTTTGATTGTTACCCGCCATTGCGGCTCCTCAATGAACTAATCGTCCGACGCTGCTATTTCGTTCGCCGATGGTTTGTCCTGAATTTTGTCAATGTTTCTTCCACAACGGCGGCTCTGCAACGGACTAACCATCCATCATATAAATTTTTCTTTCGCCGATATTTTTATTGTGATCACAAAAGCCGCAGTCTGATGGTCTTCCACCGTTGCGGCTCTCGAGCGAACTAAACATCCGCCATATAGCCGCTCCGACCGCCGATGTTTTATTTGTCGCAGAGCTTTTAGTCTGTCTAAGGCCCACCATTACGGTTGTGAATGGGACTATCATGCCGATGTATATAGTGATTATGCTTGTCGAGAGGGTTTTTTTCGGCCCTTTTGTGTACTTTTACTTATGATGTCGAAGTTGTTTCATGGATTTTTTGGTCGAGTCTAAGTTTCTCCTAGATGAAGCATGGTTTAGGGTTCAGATGGGTGGCCACTTTGCTATGATTCAAGTTTTCTTTGGTGGATTTAGAGTTAGTCCATATACGAGCTCGCTTGAGTTAAAGAATCTATCTTTTGGGCTTGTGATTTTAGGATATGAGCTCGCAGGATTTTTATTGCATTATCATGCATTAAAGTTCATTTTACTGAATGTATGTTTTGATACAGTTTGTGTACTCTGTCAATGATAAATGGTATAAGAACGGTTTGTGTTTATGACAGGATGATTTGCTGCTGTAAAGAGGATATGTCTAAAAGGGAAGTAGAAATGAAGAAAGAGGAGAAGAAAATATACATAGGCCCGGGCTTGGGAAAAGTTAATCGGTTACCAAGATGGTCCTTTTTTATAGAAGTGCTCTTAAGATCTTATTCTGAAATGTAACGTATTGCCTAAATCATGAGCACTCACAAAAGGACAAAATAGTGAGATTAAATGGTTGAGGATCCCAAAGGTCACTGAGGGGCATCCCAAGAGTTTGCTTGTAGTATAAGTATAGGAGAGTTAGAGAGAATTTGGGACTTCCCAGTGAGATTTGTGAGGACATATTGTAAGAAGAACTATTTCCTTTTGCAATAGATAATTACAATTTTCCTGGTGGAGAAAGCTTGGTGGAATGTTCAAATGTTGTGCTATGGATTTGTTGAAGATGAACTATTTCGTTTTCAGCTCGGTGTCCATTAAATGTGAGATCGTTCTAACTTTTTGAACCTATGTTCTTATATGAATGTTCTCTAGTTTATTTTATGAAAATTTCCACTATGAGTAATGAATGTCGTTCATAAACAATTGGTTGTCTGGTTGTTCATATATCTTTAATGTTCATGTGTTTTGAAAGAAGTATCAACTATCTGTGTATTAATGAATGACAATTTGCTCCCTAGGGATAGGTTAGGTAGTTAGTTTTAATTTCTTGATGTGTTTAATTTAGATACGAGAGAGTTTAAGACGAGAGGTAAGAACCTGCACATCACATTATGACCGCTCCTCGTATTCTCTATCAATCTGCATTTTAGATAGGCACTTGCATATCATACTTAAAACTAAAAATACAAAAATATACACGGTGGACCGGGCCACAACCGGTAAAACGTTTTATTTTTGTTACTTGACCTATGGTAGCTAGACCGCAAATTGGACAGATTCCCCATACCAAACAGTAACAGGCTAGTTGGGAATGTTACTGGGGAGAATCCCTTACTGTTTTTGCCTACGATTTTCCAGGCCTCAACAGTTTTGGTGCTAGAAGGAGGGCCGCCAGTGCATGGCTGGCCGGGGAGATCCATTTCCTCGAAATAACTCCACCAGTGATAGTTTTGAAAGCAGTTTATTTCCTGATCCAAATATTGAAGAGAATAGAGAACATTTGTTTGCTGTGGACAACCAAGTAGTAAATGATCTGAGAAAACACACATGGGCTTATGTAAATAGTATTGGAGGATTACCCATTATCCCTAATTTACCCCAAAGAGAGTACAAGAAGAAATACCGTCCCATCTTGGAAGATTAAGTGTTGGTTGGAGAATTGGAAGAGTTAGTAGAAGTAGCATTACAGGAGGTTGTTCAGCCTTTGAATCATGTAGTCCCAAACACACCTTACTATTCTCTTGTGTGGAATCCTGTTCCTTCACCCCCTCACTCTCCACCTAGACTCATGGTATGTGTAAATGCAAATCAGCCACCTAACCCACCAAATCCACCACCGACTTGGAAAGCTAGATCACCCTTGAACCTAACACCTCCATTGCATGACTTACCTCAAGCTTTTGAGAAGTTGCTACCTAAGTTTGATCCAAATGAGAAGGTTGTAGTAGATGACCATTTGCAAAGTTTCTATTTGGCAATAGAAGGATTAAGGGCTGGGGAACATGAGGATGTAGTTTGTATATTTTTTCCATGCACCCTTAAAGGAGCAGCAGCATCATGGTATTTTGGTTTGCCTAAAAACTCTATCCCAGATTGGGATACCTTTGAAAGGATTTTCAGAAGTAAGTATGCAGCCCAAAAGATGCATGCAACACTAATGAAAGTTTTAGGCGCTCTAAAAAAAGAAAGGAAAGAAAAGGTACACAATTCACTCAAAGATTTTTTGCTTACCTCAAGAACTTCTCTGCAACTGATAAGCCCTCTGATAAATTTTGGATTGAGTATTATACCTCAGCTTTAGGTCCATACTTGGCTATGTTCGCAAAATCTCAAGTTAAGCCTACGTTAGTAGAGACGTATGAAGAAGCAGAAAGAGTAGAGGCTGAAAAGGAAAGTATAGAAGATTATCCCGAGCAATCTGGAGAAAAAATGTCCGGGACAAGAGCCTTGTTGCTGTCTAAACCTAAAGAGGAGAAATCACATGATTTTGAGGGGATGTTAAAGAGGATGCAAAAGATTTCCAACAGAATAATAGATTTGGAGAAGGACAAAGAAGCTCAGAAAGCTTATAAGCCTTACTACAAAAAAAGGGAAGATAACAACCAATTCAAGACCCCTCCGCATGATTCAGCATCAATGAATCTGACAAAGGTAGGGATGGATAATTTTTGCACTTTTCACCAACAACCCCATTCTGAAAATAATTGTCCTCAATGGTTAAATTCAATGATGTTGGTGATGAATCAGCTTTTGGATTCTAAATTGACTGAGGACAATGATGAGGAGGAAAAAGGTAATAAGACCATAGAAAAACAAGAAAATGATACCATGTTTTTATGGGATTGTGTCTCATTGTTTGATATAGAAAAAATTACTCTGAGACCTGAGAATATACCAATGACGACAAAATACCTGAATTTGGTAAATAAAGACAAGTCAATAATCTCAAAAATTAAGAAGTTGCAAGAGAATGTCAGGAGACAACCAAAGAACAGGACAAAGTACCTGAAATTACCATTATCAGCCAAGATCCAGAGCAAATCAACAAGTCTGGTAACCCTATGCAAGAACAAGTAGGTGTTAATAAAGAAAATACTAAAAGGCCTAAAGAACCAAAGGAAGAGATACCCACCGAAAACCAACCTATGGAGGAAGATTTCAAATCAATTGGGGAAGGGAAAGCTAGGTTTAAAACCCCACCTTTCCTTTTGACTTTGGAAATTTTGAATCATAAGGTGCATAATTGTCTGGTAGATTTTGGATCATCCGTGAATGTTATGCCACTCGCAGTTTGCAAAAAAATTAATGGGCAGCCAAAACCTACTGCTTGGGAAGTCACTCAATTAGACAGAACTAGTGTCAAAGTAGTTGGGGAAATGGAAAATGTTCTCACTCGTTTATCTGCAAATGAAAAGATATGTCAATTTATTGATATTGTGGTGGCAGACATACTGGATGGGTATGGGCTTATTCTGAACAGAGATTGGTCTGCAAGGTTAAAGGGGTATTGTCGAGCGCCCTAAATGCAGATAAATTCTTATCAACACACAGAGCATACGAGATTTATTGTCAACCCGAGAAAGTCTTTTATTTCAAAGGATAGATGCACAATTTATGCTTAAACACCATATCATTGTAATTAAACACCTTACCCCTAAACAACCATGTTCATCCCTCAGAACCTATGTAATCCCACCAATCTTCTAAATACTACAATTCAAATTCTCTCTACCATGCATTAACAGGAAATGAAATCAGACTCAAATAACACTTGCAGACATAAAGAAAATCCTATTCATATCCCGAAATAAATGATTCATCTATTTAATCTAACCACTCTTGAAATTCATACTCATAACTAATTGTGATCTAGAAATTCAATTGCAGCAAATTAAGTTCGGCTACCTTAAAGAATCGAATTGCAGAAATGGAGACAACAATTATAACAGTAAAACAAGTGTGGGGATTTGTGGGACGACAATCTGGACCATGAGATGAACACAGCTGTGTACAGCTATTAAAAAAATATTGCACGAAGGAAACTCCCTATTCAGTCGACTGTTGTCCTGTAGCATTTGTCAATCTCAGGAAAATGTAATACTGCAAATTCACACATCCTACTGCTGCACACACAAACAATATAATCAACAGAACATCACACAATTATAACTTAAGAAATCCTACCTTAACTCAGCAATCTCTGCAGAAGGCGGGCCCAGCCTTCATACAGAGATGCTGGTTGAACAATGTATAGCTCCTTTAAATCAGCAGCACTCTTTGTATTAAAAGAAAGAATGAGTACAGATTACCCCCACTGTCAATACAAGAATGAATATATATTTTCCAACCCCCTGGGTTGAGACATCCTCTCACTTTTATACATACAAACTATAACAGCCGATCCTATTACAAAGGGAAGCCATGAAGATCTCTGATCTTCAAGCACCCTGAATAACACTGGTTGTTACAAGACGTGGCATGGTGCAAATATAGAAAATGAGAGAAAGTTGTAGACTGGCCCAGAAGTGGCGATCTTCCCAGATCGCCATGATATTCGAACAGCTATACTAAATATCCCCCGATCATAGCACATTCTGTTACAGTCCCTTTGTACGGCTCTGTCTGGAGGGTTGCATAGGAATCATGTGCCTTAAGCGATGATTGAAGGATTGAGGAACTTCTTGAATCACGAACACCCCTTGTTCAAGACTTGTTCAGCTCTGCTTACTTGCAGTCAACTCATCTCGCGCTATCTCCGTAGATAACAACAAATTAGCACAATTTCGAGAGATAAACAGCCTTAATTGCCACAATCATAAGCATCAATAGGATAAAACAATAATCAGCCTTACCTTGGTAATTGAAGGCATAGAGTGAGGAAAACAGGTCGTATTATGATGCTGAGTAGTGTAAAACAAGGGAAGAAAAGGTGATTAATGATGGTTAAAAAGGGACCAATTGTGGACTCAACAGGTATTTTGCTTCAAATTGGTCGCATTTATGGTTGCCTCATAAAGGGGTCCCAAACCAGATCAAAATTTTAAGGGAACCTTACATGAAACATACTATCACTAAGTTGGAAGAAGAAAAGGAACCAGCAAATTCTGTTTTGGGGAATTATCTAATGGAGATTAAACTAAGACATCTAGCATTAGAAGAAGCTAGCAATATGACTGACACTCAGCTTGGTCTCCTTCAATGTTCACGGGCTGATGAGATTGATTGTAAATTGGTAGACGTAGTTTCGGTTTCAAAAATAGAATAATTAGATCACGGTTAGGTATTTCACATCTGCAATTAAGCCTAGCCCCTTGACTCATAGGTTGATAGATTTTTAGGGGTGGGCACAGAACTGATCAGGCAGTGGTTGGTTCTCGAATTTTATTTTGATATTTTGATTTGATGACCTTGTACATAAATAATTTTCTTTGTTCGTTTACTTTGATTTGTTTTATTTCTGTTTGTTTTAGTTAGATTTAGTTGATTTCAATAAAAGAGGCAAACTTTTGGTTGCATGGAGAGCATCAGAATTCTGGATTAACTAAAATCCTTGATTATAAGACTGTGTACTATTGTTTTATCTGAAATAATTTCTCCTAGTTTAATAGTTTTCCTGAATGGCTATGTACACATTCAAGTCCTACTTAATCCTTGTAAAATAACTCAGGATCAAAAGTTTGGAATACTCTTTCGAAGCTCCATCCATATCACATGTAAAATGTCCTAGGGCGTGACAGCAAAAGACCCAATGAAAGGAAGCAGGGTAAACAATATATTATATATAAATGATCCCATGCCAAGAATTGAAATCCAAAAGGCAGATAAGAATAAAAAAAATCCTATGAAAGCAATAGGTACCAAAACAAAGTACTGAATCATTTAAGTACAAAATTGCCAAATTTCTTCTCCGTTCGTGAGCTAAAAGTTAAATATATCTCTCACACAAAAGGACACTATGGATAGAGGAGCCTGAATAAAAAATTCAGAAAGAAAGGCATGCAGGAGGACTCAAAAAAGGGTCAAAAAAGTCCAAAAGCACAAAAAGTGCAAAATGGCATGGGAATGAGGAACAAATGAATATTTCTATTTACCATATGTTACAATCCTGTGGTGTCCAAGATGGAAGCTACCTAAAGACAGAGGTAATAAATGAAACTCATCTTCCTGGCCTCAAAAGAGTTATCTTGATTTGGAGATCTTGGTTTCCATTCTCCTAAATTGGACTATCATCAATGATTAAAAGTACATATATTTTCCATCTGGGAAATCCACACATCTAGGATAATTCAACATGTTGGTTTTATTGTTAAACAACTTGTTACTTAAGGAATAAATTTTCCAGAGATCTAGGTTCGCCAGGTAGTCGCCAATTGTTGCAACTGCAACTGTTTTCCCAAATTTTTGAAATTTTGGACCCTCCTTTTTATTTTATCTTACCTGGGAGTGTGTGGATTCATGAACTTGTTTTGTTTTTCCCTCTGCTACAGTTTGGATTGTCTTGAGGTAACTGTTTTCATGCTTTTCAAAAAATTGTTGTGTCTGCAAATGCTTTGGGTCATGGAGTTTAAAGTTCAATCTGAAAGTGTTGTCCTTTGATCTAAATGATTTCTTTCAGTGCTATCGAAAGTCCATTTCTGTTCGAATCAAATTTTTAGTTCTCTTTGTAGCTATGGTGTCGGATAAGAAACAAACTACTTCTATCGCTGCACCGCCGAAGTCTTTCGAAACTTAACATTTTTTTTATTTGGTTTTCGGAGGTCAATTGAACATGAATCATGGCCATAGTTCTCTATGTAGCCACCGTTTTGGAAACCTTGTTGTTTATCTTACCGACGTTGTGAATATCCTTATTTTATTTTTTGTCGATCCATAGTCTTAAAGTTTCCGATCGTCGAAGTTTTTATTGGTTTGTGGAAGCTGTAGTTTGATTGTTACTCGCCGTTGCGGCTCCTCAATGAACTAATCGCCCAACGCTGCTGTTCCATTCACCGATGGTTTGTCCTGACTTTCACCGATGTTTTCTTTTTGCTGCGGAATCCATTCTCCATCCACCTTCCATCGTTGCGGCTACATATTGATCTATCCTTCCTATGCTTTATGATTAGTCTTTCTGATCCCCGATGCCTGGACGACAGTTGCTATTGTTTTATTTTTGCCGACAGATAATTCTTAGTCTTGATGTTTCCATGGCTTTACTACTTAAACCTTTGCTTTTCGATGATTTGTTTTCTCTATCGGAGCGTTTTTAATGTTTGATCGGAGGGTTAGTATCTTGTGTCATCGACATGGTGGTTGCGTTGAGCTCATCATCGTCGGCGTTTAGTCATGGAAACTTCTGATTGCTGCATTTCTCATTTGAAAATGGAAGCCACAGTATGATTGTATTCCACAACGGCGGCTCTGGAATGGACGAACCATCCATCATATAAATTTTTCTTTCGCCTATATTTTTATTGTGATCATGGAAGCCGCAGTCTGATGATCTTCCACCGTTGCGACTCCCAAGCGAACTAAGCATTCGCCATATAACTGCTCCGACCGCTGATGTTTTATTTGCTGTGTAGCTTTTATTCTATCTAAGGACCGCCATTGCGGTTGTGAATGGGACTATCCTGCCGATGTATATAGTGATTCTGCTCACCGAGAGGGTTTTTCCCGCCTTTTTGTGTACTTTTACTTATGATGCCGGAGTTGTTTCGTGGATTTTTTGGTCGAGTCTAAGTTTCTCCCAGATGAAGCACGGTTTAGGGTTCAGATGGACGTCCACTTTACTGTGATTCAGGTTTTCTTCGGTGGATTTTGAGTTATTCCATATATGACCTCACTTGAGTTAAAGAATCTATCTTTTGGGCTTGTGATTTTAGGATATGAGCTCGCAGGATTTTTCTTTCATTATCATGCATTAAAGTTCATTTTACTGGATGTATGTTTTGATACAGTTTGTGTACTCTGTCAACGATAAATGGTCTAATAATGGTTTGTGTTTATGACAGGATGATTTGCTGCTGTAAAGAGGATATGTCTAAAAGGGAAGCAGAAATGAAGAAAGAGGAGAAGAAAATACACATAGAGGCCCGGGCTTGGGAAAAGTTAATCGGTTACCAAGCTGGTCCTTTTTTATCAAAGTGCTCTTAAGATCTTATTCTGAAATGTAACATATTGCCTAAATCGTGAGCACTCACAAAAGGACAAAATTGTGAGATTAAACGGTTGAGGAGCCCAAAGGTCACCGAGGGGCATCCAAAGAGTTTGCTTGTAGTATAAGTATAGGAGAGTTAGAGAGAATCTGGGACTTTTTCCCAGTGATATTTGTGAGGACATATTGTAAGAAGAACTATTTCCTTTTGTAATAGATAATTACAATTTGCCTGGTGGAGAAAGTTTGGTGGAATGTTCAAATGTTGTGCTATGGATTTGTTGAAGAGGAACTATTTCGTTTCCAGCTTTGTGTCCATTAACTGTGAGATCGTTCTAACTCTTTGAACCTATGTTCTTGTATGAATGTTCTCTGGTTTATTTTATGAAAATTTCCACTATGAGTAATGAATGTCGTTCATAAACAATTGGCTATCTGATTGTTCAAATATCTTTAATGTTCACGTGTTTTGAAAGAAGTATCAGCTATCTATGATTTTTCATAATGCATGTACAAAATACATTACTCATTAATGAATGACAATTTGCTCCCTAGGGATAGGTTAGGTAGTTAGTTTTAATTTCTTGCTGTGTTTGATTTAGATGCGAGAGAGTTTAAGATGAGAGGTAAGAACCTGTGCATCACATTGTGACCGCTCCTCGTATTCTCTATCAATCTGCATTTTAGATAGGCACTTGCATATCATACTTAAAACTAAAAATACAAAAATATATACGGTGGACCAGGCCGCAACCGGTAAAACGTTTTATTTTTGTTACTTGACCTACGGTAGCCGGACCGCAAACCGAATGGATTCCCCATACCAAACAGTAATGGGCTAGTTGGGAACGTTACTCGGGAGAATCCCTTACTGTTGTTGCCTGTGATTTTCCATACCTCAACAGAATGGTCTTTCAAACATTGCAATCACATGTATGCTAAGGTATCTAAAATAATCCATCACATATATAGGATCGTGATAAAGTTTATTTGTATTCCTCTAATAATTGTATTGTTAACTCATTATTGATCATTGTGTGGATGAAGTGTGTTTCGTTAATATTATTTATTTATTGCATTAACAATTTTTTTTTTTGAGCTTGATAGCTGAATTTTTGTTACCACCATCAAATATTTTACCTCGCACATATCGAGATTTATCTTCCATCATGAAAGAGATTGGAATGCATTATGAAGCAATTCATGCATGCTTCGATGACCATGTTATATATTATAATCAGCATGAATTTGCAACAGAATGTCCGGAATGTCATGTAAGTAGATATCGTACAGATAAAGTAACAAAAAAGGTGCCTCAGAAGGTTCTTCATTATATTCCCATCATTCCATGTTTGCAACGACTGTTCAGGTGCAAAAACATACCGCAATTTATGGATTACCATGCCAGGAATAGAAGTCCAGATGATGTTGTCCGAATGCCTACAGATGGTACTGCTTTTAGAGATATTGAGGAAAATTGGCCTCACTTTAAAGAAGAACCATGTAATCTTAGGATTTCTTTGGCAGCAGATGGTGTTAATCCATTTACACGGTGTGGCCTATTTTTGTTATCAACAATAACATTCATCCATGGTTGTCAATAAAGAGGGAGCACATAATGTTGTCGATGATTATTCCAGGTTTTATTGACGAAAACTGTTTTATTTATAATGTAGTTGTGGCATCTCATTTGTCGTAATATGTATCTTAATTTCGTATATATATCTATTATTTTACTCTTCTGCATGGTTTATATATCTTAATGGTTCTCATAATGATATATTTTATATGTACTTCAAATTATGAATTAGGTAAGTTCCAAGTCAAAGATATGAATGTATACATCAAATCACTTATAGATGAGCTACTGAAGTTATGGAATGGAATAACTATGTATGACGTCTCTAGACCAGTACGACAAAGGCAATTTCAATTCCATGCAATGGTTGTATTGATAATAGACGATGCCCTTGGGTTAACTTCATTTTGTGGTTTGTAATTTTACGTTCCACTTTAATTGCATTTAATGATATGGAGTAGTTAGAATATTTTATATATGAATATATTTGACATAGATATTCCATATGTAAATATTGTAGGTCTTCAGACAAAGGGTAAATTTGCATGTCTAGTTTGTGGTCCTAAGATAAAATCTCATCGTTCAAAAAGCTTAAGTAAGGAGTTTTTTGATGAGTATAGGCATTTCCTCTCTAAGAATCACAGGTATATAACAACTGAAAGAAATATTTTCAATGGGAAGCAAGAGACTACATTAAAACCATGGAGAATGACACCTCACTTTTGGAAGATGCAATACAATAGAAATCGTCATCATGGTACATATGGATCATCGTTGTCATCATCTTCATCGTTCTCTTCATGATCATTATCAACATGTGCATCATCTTCATCATCATCACCGTCTTCCTCATGATGATGATACTCATCAACAACATCATCATCACTGTCATCATCATCTTCATCATGAACGTCGTCATCATCATCATCATCATCATCATCGTCATCCTCATGATGATGATAATCATCATCATCATCATTGTCATCGTCGACATCAACATCATAATCTTCATCTTCATCATCATCGTCGTTGTCATCATCAACAACATCATCATCATCAACATCTTCATCATCATCGTCTTCATCGTCATCATCATCATCATCATGGTCTTCATCATCATCATCGTCATCATATTCATCATTGTCTTGATGATCATCATCAACATTCACATTGTCTTCATCATCATCATCATCATCATCATCATCATCAACAACATCATCATCATCAACATCTTCATCATCATCGTCTTCATCGTCATCATCATCATCTTCATCGTCTCCATCAACATCATAATCATCACCATCATCATCAACATCATCATCATCAACTTCATCACCATCATCATCATCATCATCATCATCATCATCATCACCTTCGTCATCATCTTCATCATCATCATCGTCGTCGTCACGATCAACATCATCATCATCTTCATCATCATCGTCATCCTCATGATGATGATAATCATCGTCATAATCATAATCATCGTCTTCATCAGCATCATATAAATCATCATCATCGTCGTCATCATCATCATTGTCATCATTGACATCATCATGGTCATTGTCTTCATCAACATCATACTCATGACCATGATCACAACATCATCATCATAAACTTCATCATCGTCGTCATCATTATCATCATCATCCTCATGATGATGATAATCATCATCATTGTCATCGTCGACATCAACATCATAATCTTCATCATCATCGTCGTCGTCATCGTCATCATTTTCATCGTCATCCTCATGATGATGATAATCATCATCATCATCATCATCATCATCACAAGTCATAATCATGATCATCATGATCATCATTGTCATCGTTGTCATCATCATCATCATCATCATCATCATCATCATCATCATCAACAACATCGTCATCATTGTCATCATCAACATGAACATCATAATCATAATCATCATCATCAACATCATCATCATCATCATCATCATCACCATGCTCACATACTCACATGCTCAACTTTTCAATCATCCTTCAAAGCTATATTTTCATTTATCCAAGATAGGGATGTGTCATTATGTAGATGGTTCTTCCCTCATTAATGTGAAGGTTCTTTATTCAAGTTAGGATATAATAAAAATATCCTAATACTATTATGGCAATTTATATAATATAAAATAACATATAATAAAAATAAAATACATATAATATAAAATAATATATAATAAAAATAAAATACATAATAAAAAATGGCAAATAATATCAAATTTACTAGGGATCGGAGGATCGGTATGCGGCCATGCGACCCTGTGGAGGAATAAGGCGGGAGCCCTAAGGTGGGAGCCCATGGGGGCACCACGGAGGACAGGGGTTTTTTCATTAGAGGAAATTTCAACTTAAAATGGGCCTCCTAAAATGAACTAAATAGTTAAAATAATAATATAATATTTATTAATTTTGGAGGAAGAAAAGAAAAAAACTACTTTTTTGTTTGTTATTTTGACATATCTCCTTCTGTTTTTACTCAAATTTCGATTAGGAGAGCTCGTTGGATGCAGAATTAAATTTTGCATCCAATGACTACCCACTCAGTATACTTTTGATGGACCCCGCTACCCCAAAAACAAGAAATACCTGAAAAACGGAATGATGATGTCCGTCAAGTATTTTTTGTTTTTGGGGTAGAGGGGTCCGTCAAAAGTATGCTGAGTGGGTACTCGTTGGATGCGGAATTTAATTCCACATCCAATGAGCTCTCCCGATCGAAATTTGAGTAAAAACACAAGGAGATATGTAAAAAATACAAACAAAAAAAGTAGTTTTTTTTTATGATACCTATCCCCAAATTTATATTAAAAAAGTGTTTAAGACCTATACGATATTTCAAATTTAAAGCAATTTCATTGGCTAACACATGATGACATGGAATTTGAATAAAAGTTAAAAGGCCCATTTTTAGTTGAAATTTCCTCTAATGAGTTTTTTAATATTTTCGGGCAACCTGTCGCGGGCGGAGGTGAAACAGAAAGAATCTGGCAATGGAGCCAAGAGCAAGGTCCGGGTTACCGGTAGACATGGTAGACTACTTGGATGACCCATGGAAATAGCTCAACATCTTCTCCTCACCGGAAATTACTGGTATACCGTCCCCAGACATAGTGCAAAACACTCTAGAAAATTTGACAGCTGGAACCGAGAGTAGGGTTCTGGTTTCTCTGCCAGATGAAGAGCTGCTAGGTTTGTTTGTAGCACGGCCATTAAACCCGGCCTTAGGAGGAGCCCTGTACTCATTATTTCACTCTATCCAACCTCCGAGCACAGCTACAGAAACCCACTTCATCGAACTTCCCTAGGCAGAACCACAAGGAACCCAAACAAGGAATCGATCCTTCAGTGTCACAGGAAGCACCCACAGGAGAAGCCACCGACCAATAGGACGGAATCTCGAACGAGAACTCCCATTAGAGGAAATTTCAACTCAAAATGGGCCTTTTAACTTTAACTCAAATTCCATGTCATCATGTGTTATCCAAGGAAATTGCTTTAAATTTGAAATACCGTATAGGTCTTAAACACTTTTTTAATATAAATTTGGGGATAGGTATCATAAAAAAAAAAACTACTTTTTTTGTTTGTATTTTCGATATATCTCCCCGTGTTTTTACTCAAATTTCGATTGGGAGAGATCGTTGGATGTGGAATTAAATTCCACATCCAACGAGTACCTACTTGACATACTTTTGACGGACCCCGCTACCCCAAAAACAAGAAATACCTGAAAAAATGTGATGATGTCATCATCACATTTTTTAGGTATTTCTTGTTTTTGGGGTAGCGGGGTCCATCAAAAGTATGTCGAGTGGGTACTCATTGGATGCAAAATTTAATTCTGCATCCAACAAGCTCTCCCAATCAAAATTTGAGTAAAAACACGAGGAGATATGTCGAAAATACAAACAAAAAAAGTAGTTTTTTTCTTTTCTTCCTCCAAAATTAATAAATATTATTTTACTAATTTTTTTTAGGAGGCCCATTTTGAGTTGAAATTTTCTCTAATGAACCTGGAAGATGAAGGAACCCCTTCTGAAAGAAGCATGGAAGAAACCCAAATCAGATCCAGGAAATGAAAGAATCACTGTTCAAATCCCTCTAGAAGAGATTTTAACCTAATTTGTGGAGTCGGCATCTCCATGGAAAAAGAACTGGAGATGGACGGATTAGCCCTAGTCAGGAAAATCAGAGGAAGAAACCCCACCCTAGGGAAAATGAAGGAATGGGTCAGGACAAATTGGATAGGGCTTCAAGGTGAAGGCCCGGTTATTACTCCGCTTGCAAAGGGATGGTTCGGCTTCCGGTTCATATGCAAAGAGGATGCAGACCTCATACACAGCAGAGTCTGGACATATGGGAAAACCTCATTTTAGCTAAAGCAATGGACCCCCTTGTTCGATGCAGAAACAGAGCGCACTAGATACAATACCAGTCTGGGTTCACCTGCCAGGACTACCATGGGAATTCTGGAACCCGACCTCGCTTAGTGACATCGGGCAAGCACTGAGGAATTTCATTGAAGAGGACCTCTTGTTTCAATAGACAGAAATTAGAAAGGTAGCCAGGATCCTAGTCTCTTTGAACATCAGAACCAGTCTTCTGGAAGCCTTTAATTTGGTATTGAAAACCAAGATAAAAAGACAGTTGTTGGACTATGAAGGGCTCCCGTTTCGATGCCACAAATGTCATGAAACAAGGCGTTTGGCAAGAAACTTCCCAAACTTTGTTCCCTCAACAACTGAAAGAAGGAATTAGGTTAGGCAAATAGAGGCCCCGAGCTCCAAATAAATTGATCCAAACACAGCTTCAGATGAAAATCCTCTTAGGTCGGAGGCCACAGAACAAGCATTGGATCAACCAAAAAGAGCGGGAGCAGTAGCAGTAGAAGGGCCTCCTCAATAGACGGAACAACATCCGATCACGTCTCCACCACCGGGTATGAACGCTTCTTCCCTTAGCAATCATCTGAATGATTTATCTTTGAATGAGGAAAAATATTTGCTTACTCCTATCAAAAACAGTCCCCCTCCCCCAAAAAACAGCACCTCCTCCTTCGCATTCAAAAGTACCTCCAATTCAAACCAGGAAGCCTCCCCTTCAACCATAAAAAATGACTCGCCCACTCAGTCCTCCTCTATGCATTTCCACCTTCATTCAAGGGACGTTCCAATCCCTCAAAAACCAAAAATCCCTACAAAAGGACTAGGGGTAAATCCTAGGATCACATCCAAAGGCAAAGGGAGAGGAAGACAATCTCACCTCTCTATGACCCAGAGCATGGCGCTCAGGGATCAGGAAAGTGGCAGACAAACAACCATTTTCAGGGTGCTTAGAGCAGTACAAAGCCCAGATGGGGTGCCCAAATGAAATTTTTCTCCCTAAACTGCAGGGGTCTAGCAAGCACCCGGAAAAAGCTTTCCCTAAAAAGGATGATGGAGGTTCTATCACCAGAAGTCATCCTTCTACAAGAAACAATGGGTCCAGAGCTGGAATTTGAAACTAGTTTAACATCACTTCTTCCACAATACTCTTTCACAGTGCAAAGTGCCATCAGCCACTCTGGAGGTCTAGCAATTGGATGGAAGAAAACAAGCATTCGGTGCACAAACTCTTGGGGCTCCCCAATTGGGCTGGGAACCCACCTTTGCTGGGAAGATACAAACACAACCCTAAATGTTGTAAACATCTATGGGCCTTACTCAAATAGAGTAGAGATCTGGGACTCTTTCAAAAGAGCAGTGTTTGTAAAGGAGAAAAACTTGATTATAGGGGGGATCTCAATTTCACTCTTGGATCCCATGAATTTTGGGGGTCAAAAGCATGAACTGATCCCCTAGCCTCTTATTTCAACAATATGTTGATGGACTCCAAATTGATCGACCTTGACCCTCAACCCCTAAATCCAACTTGGTCAAACAAACGCCTGGAGAAGAAAGAATACCCAAAAGGCTGGACAGATTTTTGCATGCATAACAATAGACAATTACATGGAACTCATGACATTGAAATTACTTCTCTATTTTTCCAATGAAAGAAATTGCAGACATTTACAAGTATATGGTGACTCAATGGTGGTTATAAACTGGATGAATAAGATATATAAATGTAGAACTACTTCTCTAGATGCATTATTTGAAGAGACAACCCATTCTCTCTCGTTCTTTGAATCAATCTCTTTCACTCATGTTTACAGGGAGAGAAATAAGGAGGCAGACAGGCTCTCAAAGAAGGGTCTGACATTGCAATGGGGTAAATGGAAAATTTTGGAAACACAGGACTCCAAGACCACGGAATATCCGCACAGGCCTTTTATAAATCCATCACTCTAAAACTTTTTGTAAATTTGAAATATATTTTTGAAAGCATAGAAAAAAATGAGACTTCATGCACAGGAAGGAAAAATTTTCTCAACTGAACAGTCCATGTATAGTTCGATGAATGGAACAGTTTTTGGTTTAGGAAGCAGGACTACATGGGGTTTTTTTTTCAACCATTAAGAAAATCTTCTAGGACTAGTCTGGTCTCTTTAGATCTCAGAAGGGAGGAATAGTTACATTAGAATAGATGTAAGAACATGTATGTAAAGTTGCTTATAGCAGGAACAGAACTCATTCTACATTTTAGTATGAAAATCATGATTAATAAAAATCAGCTTTTTTTCTTTCAGAAAAAGAAAAAAAAATTCCATGAAATAGTTTATCACTTATGTTGTGTGGTTGTTTATCCCATTGATAAAACGTGCTATGTTTCCACGTTTATCAGGACAAATGACAAGATCCTTCGACAAGTTTCTTGTGGAAAGAAAAGTCATCATACAGTCCCCATCATCTTTTTTTCTCTTACACAAATAATCAACATCCTTTGTATAGTATGTGATAATGGTGAGGTCCTTTATATTGTTATTTTCCTCCATTGTGAAACTACATAAGACAAAATATAGCTTCTCAGATCAATGAAATCTTAAGATCGCAAATGTACTACAACATACATTTTAGACTAGCATGGAAAGGGAAGGAATTAGGAAATATTCCATACCCCTCACGAGGGTCATGAAAAACAAACAATTGAGGCCACTCTTCCCTTCTACACATTGATTTAAAGAGTTCAAGGGCAGCCCTATCTTTCTTTGATTCCATAGGTATACAGAATTTAGAAAATGAATTAGCAACTCTACAACTAAAATAGATTTACATGTTATTTAATATATGAGGGACAACAAGTTGGTTCGTACCATATATGGAAAACCCATTTCTGAGCTTTCCCTGGATTCTCTTTTGACCTATGTTTATTATCCCTAATAAACAGGATTCAATGTAATATATATATATGTTTAGAGCCAACTATAGTCTATATGTGTTTGATGGTATTGATGCCATTGAGAATACAGAGATTGGATCTGCCAATGAGACTATACCTGCATCCCATCCTTTTCCATCATAGCCTTGTTAGCCGATCCTGGAGCCATGCCAGGCCTATAGGTCAATTCATCACTAAACTCCACTCCAACAGAGGTAAGTTTTGTAGCAAGATATCCCATCTCCTCCAATATTATACCTAGATCTTGGGTTGGTACAAATGGCAGCAACCTTCTCTTCTTTTTAGTGAGAATCAAGCTTGAAATATGTCTCTTGGTTTTCCTGAATTCTGAATCCAGACGAAAAAAATGTTATGAATACAAACAATTGATTGTTAAGATTCTCAGGAAAAAAAATTCAGTAATGGGAAGATAAAAATTCAATTCAACATGTACATTTTCTAGGTTGAAAAATGAATATCAAAGGGAATCATAGGAAGCCATGATCTTTGGGGAATTCAATCCCTAATTAAATCTCATCCTTAACTCAGATTGAATAAAACCCTTGACTAACTCTATCTTTCCAAATGTAACAATGAATGAAGAATGTGCAATGTGTATTAAACCAAAATGAACCCAAATGAGCTTTACCATTACATGACATATCAATCACAGAATTTATTTGAATGCGAAAAAAGTCAATGATTTTAGTCTGCACCAAAGGAAATCCTGTACATTGCAAACAAAACTGATAGTCAGTCGCACTATCATGGTAAATCCCCCAAATTTAAAAATAAAAATAAAAATAAAAATCCCCAAAATGGATCTGAAAGGATTGCCAATTCAGACCTTTCACTTTATCCTTGTGGGAACAACTGTCACAAAACCACTCCCCCACGGGCATTTTGAAAACAATGGGGAAAAGGAAATACATGTGATAGCCCTTGTCACACTTATCACACAATAATCTTTCCATAATATTGTTGACAAGTTGTGTTATCCTTTCCAAATGCTCATGTAAATTAATATCGTTCAATGCTTTGTAATGTATTTAAAGTGTAACTTGGCGAGAATGCAATGACAATGTGGTGCATGGGGGGCATGGATGTTGTAAAATTTATGGCAATTGTGTTTCTTGCACATAAACACAAATTCCATATAATGTTGCATTGCTTACAACCTTAGTGCCTAGGAATAGACTACTGTGCCTCAGCCATGGGGATTTGAACTGGGTGTGGAACTTGCCAAATGGCCAAAAACATTCACAACTCATTTAGCTAACCTTGGGATGCCCCACTCCTGTGGTTTTTTGGGAAATGGTTATCCAGGAACTCCCACACTCGTTCCCTCTTCTACTCCAATACAATGCTCTTGCAACCTTGATTCTTCCTTTTACAATTTCAAGCCATCTTTGGATTTGAAGAGATTGGCTTATTAGACTAAGATTTGTCTAGATATATCTCTACATTGAAAATTGTAGTCATGTATTTTCAGGAGAAATGAAGGTACTCACACCATCATTTCTCTAATCATCGTACAACACTGTTTCCTAGAATGTCTGAAAAATGTGTAATAGCTAGGGAATGAAATACTAAAAGAAATGTACTTACAACTTTGGCATTTCTTGTAAGGTATATTTTTCTCAAATCTCATGAGTTTCCTTTAAAATAGCAGTCAATCCTTTCAAATGTAGTCAGAGGATGGATTCTGACACACATTCGTAATGTTTTTTAAATGAATTACTTGTATTTATCAAAATATAAATATATTAATGAAATATTTTGACATTATTGCAGAAATTCATCGCCCTTTGCCTGAAGTTCAACCTTGCGATCAAACTAGTAGGGATACCGATGATCAGATTCCCGAAGATGTGACTCTAACTAAATATTTAAAGAGAATAAAAGTAAAAAGGAAGTGACTAAGCAAATTTGGAGTAATTCTTATTTATAAAAAAAAAATTAATGCTTTTTTCCTTTGTTTTATGAATGAATGCTTTACTGAATTGTTTATTGATATATTTTTTTTCTGCCATTGACTAAATTAATGTTTTACTGAATGAGTTAATGAATGGTTTTTTCAGCTGTTAAATGATTGAATGTTTTAAAGAATGATTTAATGAAAGCATTTTTCAACTATTGAGTGAAATAATTTT
>LPNX010689844.1:237450-280815 GCA_001517045.1 Pseudotsuga menziesii | reverse complement strand
TGTTTTGAAAGGTAAAGCATAAGAAGACAGTGTGAAGATCCAGAAATCAAGGTATAAATATGTTCTCTTTTGTTTGATTGAGCTATGTATTGGGTATTTATGCGTGTGCACACAAATACATTTAGTTGATAATGATGATGATTACCATACATAGAGGCGAACTTTGTTATATCTGATCTAAACAATTACCTTAAATATTTTGATTTATCGTGATAACTGGCCCCTTGGTAATACTTTACCAATACCATATAGCTAGGACAACAAAATTAAATGTAGGCATTTCATTACAAGAAATTTGATAGGCATTTGAGTTTGATGGGAATATGAAAGGTCAAAAGACAGAAAAAGATAGATAGACTTGTGAGGAGAATGCAATGAAAATGTGGTGCATGGGGGGCATGGATGTTGCAAAATTTATGGCAATTGTGTTTCTTGCACATAAACCCAAATTCCATATAATGTTGCATTGCTTACAACCTTAGTGCCTAGGAATAGACTACTGTGCCTCAACCATGGGGATTTGAACAGGGTGTGGAACTTTCCAAATGGACGAAAACATTCACAACTGGTTTAGCTAACCTTGGGATGTCCCACTCCTGTGGTTTTTGGGGAAATGGTTCTCCAGGAACTCCCACACTTGTTCCCTCTTCTGCTCCAATACAATGCTCTTGCAACCTTGATTCTTCCTTTTACAATTTCAAGCCATCTTTGGAGTTGAAGAGATTGGCTTATTAGACTAATATTTGTATAGATATATCTCTACATTGAAAATTGTAGTCATGTCTTTTCAGGAGAAATGAAGGTACTCACACCATCATTTCTCTGATCGTCATACAACACTGTGTCCTAGAATGTCTGAAAAATGTGTAATAGCTAGAGAATGAAATACTAAAAAAAATGTACTTACAACTTTGGCATTTCTTGTAAGGTATCTTTTTCTCAAATCTCATGAGTTTCCTTTAAAATAGCAGTAAATCCTTTCAAATGTAGTCGAAGGATGGAGTCTGTACTAATGATCAATTTGTGGACTTACTTGAAGAAAAATATGCATACGAGATTTCTAATTTTCATGGACAAGATTGGTTTGGCCCTTCAAAAAGATAAAATTGTTGTTTGGTTCACTGATGAAGACTTCACACATCACAATGGAGAACATGAGCATTACAATTTGCAATGAAATTTCTTCTTGTAGAATATGGTGTTAAATAGAGGTTTTATGCACATGGAAGTGGCCAGGAGGCAATGCAGTGCAATATCTCTTGCCATTCTTATGTGAATGTGCAAAAAGATACCAAAATTATCCTCAACAAATTATGGTGAACTCTATCATTAATATATTGTTTGTAGGGGCATTAAAAGGTATCACTTTGGGTAAATCCTACCCTCTAAATTCCTTGCTTATCTTTGATAATGAAGTGGATAAGATTGAGGAACCGTTGTTACGAACTTTGGTGATGTTACTTGCAATGTCATTAAATGATAGTAGTGTTTGGATAAAGGCAGATACTTCCTTCTTACTACATCATTTCCTGAGAAAGGAGTTTCAAAATGCATCTACTGTCAATAGATTTACAAAGATTATACCACATATTTTCCAAATCCTTGTTCTAATGGTGCAGAAGAGTATTGAGAACTCAGAGGAAATCAATCAAGACTTTTCTTTGGAAGAAGTGAATATAGGAAACATGCAAGAGGGAACATGCCAGTGGCTACAAAGAGATCTTTCTAGACCAACCTTAATATTATGCTAGATGGAGCAGGTAGGTGAATGAAAACTTTTATTGACAAATCATTGTTAATTTGATTGGCTACTTGTATGAAATAAGTGAACTGCTATTGCTTATGATAGTAATTGGATTCATTTACAGAATGGAGAAATGGTAGCTCAGAAAATAAGTGGAGTTGTTGTTCAACTTCAGTAGATAACATGTCCTCTTTTGTTAGAAAAGGCTACCTCGTCAGAACTTAAATGAATTTTTTGTTTTGGCTATGGAAAAGCTTCCCTTTCCATAGCTGACATGATTTTTTGTTGTGAGAAAAAGCTCCATTTTCATACCCGAAATGATTTTTTTTGGTGGAAAAAGGCTACCTTGTCATACATGAAATGCAAGAAAATGTATCTGTGACAAAAGACTCCCATGTTGTAATTCCCATGTCAATTTTCTCTGATTCTTGATCATAGCTTTAGCTGATGCATGCTAGGCTATAGTTTTATCTAAAATGTGGAAGGGTTGATTTTTATTTGTGTGGAATTTAAATGTGCGAACTCTCTTATTAGTTTTGTTTTTACTTTTTTTGGGGTTTTATATGAAACAACATTTAAGATAGTTCAGTCATGGTCAATTCTAATAGCTCTCTTTTATACAGGGAAAAATATCAAAATAATGGTGATGTACCATTACTGGAACACGCCCCAATCATGGGAACATACTCAACATACTTGTTTTATGCAGACCTACAATCCATGACTGAGGAGGAATTGACCGCAAACAATGAACCATGTTTCTTAGAGAAATTTGACAACATTGGCAGCTCTTTAGTGTTTTCTCTCATATCCATCACTGATTGTTCAGAAACTTGCTGATTCTTCTTGCTTGTAATCTCAAACTCAGGTTTTTTCTCACTTGTATTCTCAAACTCAGCTCCCAAAATGTCTGAAATTTTTGAATGTAAAGACTCTCTCTTTGATCCCTTTGACACACTCCACATATTAACCTCTGCTCGATCATCTGAGCTGCTTGTCAACTCACCAATGTCTAGTCCAAACAAGTTTCCTTCAGTGGTCAGATTCTGGTCAGATTCTAGGCTGAAACCATGTGGGGGTAAGTGAAATATTTGGATTTTTTTTTAAATCCATCAATAGGCATCGCTTTTTCGACGTCCAGCCGACATTTTGATAAACCCATTCGACGGCCATGTCATGACTCCAATGCTTCCGCCCGTCGGACGACCGACGGTTAAAGTGTCGGACCGCATCGAAAGACCAACTTCCAGTGTCAGATGGAGTCATATTTTTGACACTTTTTGGATAAAATACCAATGATGTCACCATTCCTTCGACACTTCTGTCTGTCGGAAGGCTGACACTTCAAGGTCAGAGGACGTCGGATTTCTGATGGTGTATGCAATTTTGGTTGGCACTTTCGAAGGAAAAATGGTCGAATATGCGACACAATGGTCGGTCGGATCTTTGACCCACATTAGTAAAATGTCGAAGATCCGACATTATGCCACCGACAACAAAAAAAAGTGTATGTGTCGAAAATTCGATAGAGAAGTGTCGAATTTCAGACATGCCAGGTGTCGGATTTTGGGTTGAAATTATGTTGTGGGTGGGATAAATTCCATTGATGAATTTTCATAGTTTAATCGGGAAGGCTATTTAATTGGGGAAAATTATATATAAAATAAAAAATGGGCTAATTTATTAAATTAAAAAAAACCATTTTAATATTAAAAATTCACCCACCTTTTTTTGGGCACCCCTTAAAATTCACTAATGGGCTATAATTCGCCCCTAAAATCATCCCTGATATGGTGCTTTTAACTCGTGCTGCTCCAGGATAGGTTTCCTGGTCATCTACAGTAGGTTCATCTCCAGAGTCATGTGGAGTCCTAGGCTCCGTCTCATCATGCTCCAACATGTCATGCTGATCAAAATAGGTTCCCTCAAAAAGCCTCATTGGTACATTGCTTTGTCGACGTTGTTGCTGCATTGGAGCATCACTGCTACCTATACTTGTCTCAGCAGTTTCTCTAGTCACGGGTTGTAAAAACTCCTACAATCAAAAAACTTTACTTTATCAGATCACTTGGAAAAATAGAAAACATAATATCAGATATGAAATCATGTCATAGCTTAAAAAAATATGTGAAGATGCCACTTACCGCATAATATTTTATTTGTTCTTTCAGCTCTTCAATGCTTGCCCTTATCTCCTGTGTCATGGGCCTTATGCAAGCCAAGGAAATTGTTTCTATGTTTTCCTTTTTCAGGGCCTTATTTATAGTATCCATAGGGTCTATGGAATAGTAAATTTCATCCTCAGGATCCTCATCACCCAGATCAAGTGCACTGGACTAAATTCATCAAACAATAAAATTAAGCAAAATAATTTTAACATCATTCAAACATTGTTATTGTAATGAAATTTAGTTACTATTAAGAACTAACACTTACATGATGTGGTACTGTGGTCAGTGACTTCCCACAGTGACCCCATACTGATACAATTCTAGTGGGTGATTGTCCACGGTCACCCTGGACCATGGAAGCAGCAGGTGCCTTTCCACGGTCCCCACCTTAACACGATAAATCAATCAATAATTCACCATAAGCATAGAAAAATGTGAATGTCAACAATGGAGATCAAATGCTAACAGAAAAAATCGAAACATTTAGTTATTATATTTAACACTTACCTTACAGGGCATAGAGTGTGACCTTCCACGGTCACCCTTGACCATGGAAGCAGTAGGCGCCTTTCCATCAGTGCCACCCTGACAAAATGAATCAATAAATAAACGTTATGAAAATAATTGTAACATAATAAAAAATGAGATATTGCAATAATATTTATTTTTACCTCAGAAGTAGAGGACACACGTTCTATTCCATGACGAACATGGGCAGATCCCTGCCACAGTGTAATAAGCATGTTGTCGCATGGAAATATTTTGGGGTTGGATTTTCTAGTTATTTTAGTCTTATTTAGTTGATTCAATAATTGTAACATCAACAAAAATGAGATATTGCAATAATATGTACTTTTACCTCCAATGGAGAAGATACATTTTCTGCTCCATGGCGATGAGCAAACCCCTGCCACAGTGTAATAAGCATGTTATCATATGGAAATATTCACAATAACATGAAAAAAGAGAGTGGTAACAGTGGAAATTGAATGTTAACAGAAAAAATCTCACATTTAGTTATTATATTTAACACTTACCTGATGGGGCACAGAGTGTGACCTTCCACAGTCACCCTGGACCATGGAAGTAGAGGACACGCATTATGTTCCATGACGACCATGGGAAGACCCCTACCACAGTGTAATAATCATGTTGTCGCATGGAAATCTTGTGGGGTTGGAGTTTCTAGTTATTGTAGTCATATTTAGTTACTATATTTAGTGATTCAATAATTGTAACATAAACAAAAATGAGATACTGCAATAATATTTACTTTTACCTCTGAAGGAGGAGATGCATGTTCTGCTCCATGGGGATGAGAAGACCCCTACCACAATGTAATAAGCATGTTATCATATGGAAATATTCACAATAAGCACAACAAAAGTGAATGGTAACAGTGAAAATTGAATATTAACTGAAAAAATCGAAACATTTTGTTATTGACATCATATTTATTTACTATATTTAACATTTACCTCATGAGGCATAGATTGTGACCTTCCACACTCACCCTGGACCATGGAAGCAGCATGTGTCTTTCCACTGTTGCAACCCTGAAAAAATAAATCAATCAATAAAAGTTGAGTCAATAATGGTAACATAAAAAAAATGAGATAAGCATAACAATGTAATAAGCATGTTATCACATGGAAATATTCATAATATGCACGAAAAAAGTGAATGTCAACGGTGGAAATCGAATGTTAACAGAAAAAATCAAAACATTTAGTTATTGTAGTCACGTTTAGTTACTATATTTATAATTTACATGATGAGGCATAACATGTGACCTTCCAGAGTTACCCTAGACCGTGGAAGCCACATCTATTCAATTTAAGTTGTAATCGATCAACAGCTCTTCACCTAGAAGTATTGTTTTTGTTGCACATACAAATATACAATGTTCTTCACGTCCCTCAAATTCGCAATTCAGTTGCTTAGTTGTTGTCACTGGCCATGTACTATTTATAAAGCTAGTAATGTTTTTGGACGATTTTGGTCTCCCATCAATATACGTAGTCGCCCCTTTGTTTTTATTGTGTTTTTCTAGTTGTATATAATTTGCGGCAACTCCGTATCTCCTCATACTTAGAGTATATTGGACCAACATCAACCGGTTATTGTATCTGTATAATGGTCTGACATACTCCATCAATTCAGTTACAGTGCCATAGCCGACCTTTATGCCATCCATAGAAAATAGCCCTGATCCATGTAAGGACGAAGGAGCAATGTGATACATCCTCCCATTGATGAAGAAATATGTGTCCACTTGAGGTATCTTATTAGGTACCCATCGTTGCACTAGATATCTATACCTCAAGGGAAACTCAATGTCACCTATGCTCTCAACATTATAATTACATGACCCTCTATTGGCAATAAAATATTGCATGCATCTATGAAATCTTTTCCTTACCTTTCCAGATCTAGTGGATATAGAACCGGTAGATCTAGTACAACACGTATCACTTTCAACCTCTCCGATTATATCTTCACCATCACTCGACGAAGATAGATCTGATAAATACCTATTTTGCGGTACCTACACTCGATAAAACAAGAATATAAGCTACCAAGCGGATATAATTTAGCGTGCAAATATATTTATTTGTAATGTTTTAATATCAAAAGTTTTTCTTCCCAAAAACTTTACCAAAAGCTATTTTTCTCTCAAAGGTGTAATTTCTTTTCGAGTTATTTATATTTGAATTATTTTTAAGTATAAGACACGATTTGATTTGGTTTGGAATTTGTTCACAACACGGATATAGAAGTGTGTTTCTTGGGCCACTTTACTAGTTAATGCATGCAAAGAAGTATGGGGTTCCCCCTCATATAGATCATGTTGGGGATTCAATTTGTAACAGGTGGTGGTCATATTGCTTCATTCATGGATTTCCCACCGAAACTCAACGACGTTGGTCTAACACTCCCTCTTCCACAATGGTTTGATATGCAAGTTTCCTCGTGCAAGGTACTCCTTCTCTAACTATGTGCCTGATTTTTTTTAAATAGGATAACATTGTGAAATGTCACCAAATTTAGACCAATTATAGGTAATCTTGAGTGGTTTTTCACATGGATGCGGATAGGGTGATGTTGGATCCGGAATTGTCTTATCACAACCCTGAATTTTCTTACACTACCCAAGACCATTTTCTTACCATTGCTACAGTGTTCTGCAACAGGGAAATCCTGAATTTGTTTGGTCGTTATGGTATGGTTCAAGCCCGTTCTCTATCAAACGGGCGATGGATGGGTTCAAGGCTAGCATTTGACGGGAAAAATGCCCATCATGGGTCATTTTGCACCTCAAATACGGCCTATATTTCATATAAATCCTCAGAAAATACGAAGTAAATAGTCAAAACCATAGAAGCAATATTCGAGTACGGATTCAAATACGATACGAAAAAAATACGTAACAAAAAAATCAAGCACGACTAAAATACGGGAATAGGCATCTTATAAATACCAAAACATGCAGTTTTAATTTAAAAAAAAAAAAGATTATACGATCATCATTCCAAAGTGTAACATGTCATTCATTATTCATTGGGAACTAACATTCCAAAGTGTAACATGTCATTCATTATTCATTAGTAACTAACACAACTAGTAACTAAGTATTGATTTCTTGTGACAATGGATGAGACCTAAACTATCCTTTCTCTATAGTTTCAACCTCAAAGCCAAGGGAAACAACAAGAAAAGGTATAGTATATGGAAAATAATCTCTAGTTTCAATCTGAGATAAGTAAGGGCTCATTGGACCCCATAAAAAATCTATGTTATTCAAATCCTTATCACTTCAATGGGAGAGTTGCACTAATGATGACCTAGCAATATCTAAGGATTTAGAAATGGCCAAGTTACATATTTAGGTTAAGATGATGATGGGTAATCTCTGATCTCCATCCTCTTGGTAATCATTGTTGGAAATATGGAAGATGAATGTATTGGAATTTATGTCAATATATGAATGGATAATTGGTGATGTTAGTGCCAGAAATTGTTCTCAGACTACTAGAAGAACAAGCCAACACAATCTCAAATAAAAATAAAATAAAATTGGTTTTAAGGGTTTTGGTTTTTGGTTTTAAAAAACTTCATCAACAAGGAGGAAATAAACATCCACAAGCTAATGCATAACTGAATCATGCAAGTTGGATAAACTGGGGATCAAAAACATCCCAATAAGCCATAAACATTACACATGAAATACTAATTCCACCCACAAGCTACAAGCATTTACATGAATAAACCTTTAAACAGGAAATGAAATTGTAGACTGAGCAATCAACCAGATCAGAAATGAAAAAGCATGACAGGTGAAAGAGATTATTAGTTTATATATAATCAATAACAGTCATCCACTTACATAAGAGTTATAAATGCTAGCTTGAGAAATCAAATCTCCAAAAGCCTCTCCTTGAGTGAAAAATCCCACCCCAAAACTGTATGTTTGTCTTCCTTTTATCATTACAAAGTTAAAGTAGTTCCATAACTACCTTCTAGGTCGAAATTTGAAATAGTTATGTCAATTAGTTACATAATAACTCAAAATATTTAAAGACACTTAACCCAAAAATAGCAAATCGGATTTGGGGAAATTTGGCGAATTTCTAGAAATTTAGGTCTCCAAGACGCCTTCATATCTTTCGATCTGGGATACCTGTGCAAACACTGAGAGAGGTTTATTTAAATGGTTCCATTATTAACAAAAACCTCTCTTGTTTTTTAAAAATTCCCCTTCAATTGATCAAAATATGTGCTTTAAATTTGTGACTAAAACAAGAAATTATTAAATAATTCAAACCCTGAAAATAGGCCACAAAGATGAGTTCGAATCTCTCAAACGATAATACTAGCTGTTACAAAAATGAGAGAGGTTTTTGTGAACAAAATCCTCTTTTGATTTTCCATAATTCTTTTCCATCGCCTCGTAATCTGCTCCCAATGATAATGACAAAAACAGGAAAAACAAAGCTGCTATAGGAATCTCCTCATGAAAATATTTGACAAAGGACTAAAAAATGAGTGTTAGATTATAAAGCAAACTTGGAATAAAATTTTACTATAAGTTTTTGAAAGCTTAAAGATATACATATTAACTAATAAGACCAAAAGACAAACCTTAAAACTAAATTAATGAAATAATTCAACCATTAAAAGCATTAAATCCAACAAAAATTACTGATTGTCAAAAGTTCTTAAAATCAACATAAAATGTAAAATCATTTTAAACCAACGGTTGAAAATTAGGATAAAAAGAATAGATAAATTAAGAACAATATCTAGTTATAACATCTGGCTCTTGTAGTGGGATGAAGTCCTCCTTGTGAGGCTTCAAGAACCTGTAGACCTTGTGCCTTATTCATTGGGTGATGGAGTCATTTACCAAATCTCTGCAACTTTCTCAAAATATGAACACATACCTCTGAAATGACAAAATACTGCTACAAACCAGCATACTGAAAAGAATCTACATGCTCATATAGCGAGCTTATTCTGGTATTTACTCCTACTTCTAATCGGAGGAAACAATCCAATCAAGTGGAATCATGATTTGATTCTTACTGTGTATTATAATCTGTCATAGAGAAAATTAGGGGCCGTATATTATTCTAATCTAATAATCACAAGCTTGAATGCAGGTGTGGAAACATATGATGTAGACTTGAAGGAGAAAAAGGTGACTATGAAAGGGACCGTGAAAGCCTGATTCAATTTTGCAATCTATTTCAAAAACTAGAAAGTAAACATCCTTCTGGCCAAAAGAGAAGGCAGAGAAGGATGTCGCCAAGTGATGGTGCATATTGTTAGTTTTAATATATAGATATGGACATATATAGAGTATTCTTATTAGAGACACTTATCATCAAAAGTTGGTAAAATCCTCAAGACTCAGCCAAGGGACCATCAGGCTAGTACAACAAGGTCAGCTTCAGATTAAAATCAAGGGACCATCAGGCTAGTACAGCAAGGTGAGATCCGGCTTAAAATCGAATGCATGCATTTCCAGGTCGATGATAGGTTGATGATCGGTCCTACATTTTAAAAAAATAAAATAAAATTCTAATGTTTATTACATGTTATCCATGATAGAAAAATCTAGAAGCCACGATTAATGCAATAGTTGACAGTTGAAATAGTGACAATCAATGTAGTGTTGGCAGTCCATGTCTATGGATAAAGACTTGGAAACAGATCTTTCTAGATAAAAATTATCTATGTATCATAACTCTATAAATTGAGCTAAATGCAATTCGATGTGTATGCCTTCCAGTTTGAAAATTTGTATCTGTCTATGTTGTTCATTTCTCTTTTTAGTTAATATGGCATCAGAGCCAATCTAGGTGTTACTCCCTCACGAGAGCGCCCAAGAAGATGACTGAGAGTTAGTTGTGTATCTTGGTAGGATTAGAGCGTAGAATAGATTCCTTCTTGTGTTTAAAACTGCAGAGTAAAAAGTAGTTTTGTGAGTTGTGTATTGTCTCTAAAGATTATCAATTAGAATATATTAAGTTTGTGGTAAAGAAGATGTGTCTAGAGAACCATGAGTTGTTGGTTGAGTAAAATAACATGAATTTGTCATTCATGTGAGCAACACCACCGAAGTCAAGCTTTCACAGGGGATTTGAAAGAGCTGAGTGTTTTAATCACCACCAAAGAACAAGGATGGGGATCCTTTGAAATGATGTTCTGGTTGGAGTTTCGATCATGTAAAATAGGAGCTTCTAGTTATCATCGGAGAAGAGGTTGTTGTAATATTGAACAATACTGAGAGGGGGGTGAATTAGTATTGATAAATTTTAACAATTTAAACCATTTTTAATTTATTCATTAACACATATTATCAATAAGAACACACATAACACAAATTTATCATGGAATCCCAATTGGGTAAACCACCAATACTTCCTATTACTGCAAAATTGTATTTACAAATAGTTTATGCCTGCTCCTACAGACAAGGATGGTACTACTTCCTATTTACCAGCAACTACTGGAAGGAGGCTATGACCCCCTATTTTATCAGCTTCCACTGAAAGGATGCTACTACACCCTATTTACCAACAACTACTGGAAGGAGTCTATGACCCCCTTGCAAGCTTGTATCCTTCCCTTGCACCACCCTGCCACCCTAATATATTTTTTTTCAATATTCTAGATGTCTTTTTCCTTCAACATCTGTCACAAATTACCTCTACACGTCATTGGTCTCTTCCTCTTCTAGTTGCTTCTATGAACTGGGTTGCAGAGACAACTTCTCTCACTCATCATTCTATCTATAAATACCTTCTAACACGTTTTATGTGAATGCATCTCTTCTCCAATGCACATTTTCATTCTTAGATCGTGCCTCTTCATGAAAAACTGAATTATTCATTTTTAATAATTATTTAATTCTATTTAGGTTTATCAGGCATACCTTTCCACAAAAAAATATTACCAGAATTTCCTCTCTACAATAATAATTCTTCACCAAAACTTCTTCTAAATTTTCCTTTTCCTCAATGATATTTCTGCAATAGATCCTTTCCTCGGCCATCCTGAGTCAGTGATACATTGTAGAATCTTTCCTATCCATCAATATAACACACATATTTCCCTCTGCAATCATCTTTCTGTAATTTCCTTAGCTTTCCTTATCTTTCTGCAACCTTTCTGCACCATTGATTTCTAGCAAACTCTTTCCTGGTCGTCAATCTGAGATCTGATGTTGATTGCGGATTTTAGGTTTTCCAAATTTCTTGAAAATGCTTCTGCAATTTTCTTTTCGTAATTTTTCTTCTGCTCCATCGATCTCATGCATATGCTTTCCTGACCGTCGATCTTTGGATTAGGGATTGCAGAATGCAGAACCACACTTTTCAATTTTGGACTTACGCAATTTTCTTTTCAGCAATTGTGCTTCCACACCGTCGACATTTTGTGGAATCTTTTTCAACCGTTGATCTTATGGATTGTAGATTGCATAATGCAGAACCACACTTTTCCATTTTGGACTTCTGCAATTTTATTTTCCACAATTGTGATTCTTCGTCGTTGATCTCCTTGTGAGTTTACCCCTAATCGTTGATCTACAATCAAATGCAGATTTGTGGATCCATCCAAAAATTCTTGGTGCTTCGAACTGTTATCTCCACTGCTCGCTTTGCGGATATTTCCCCTGTCATTGACCCTGCCACTAATTTTCTTATTCAACTTTGTAATTCCTCTGCTAAGTTCACCCTGTCATCATGTTTTACTAGTTATTCCTTTGTCATTGTTGAACTCTTTTGGCATCAATTGACAACTATTTTCAACATTCTCCCCCTTTGGAAATAATGAAAATTTTTTCTCTTGGTCAAGTTTCTCCCCCTTTGACAACAATGACAAAGGCTTCCTTCTGAAAGCTCCCCTTGTCATCATATCTCCACCTAAGATTATGCTTTTACTTCTACAAGTGTTGTAAGGATATTACTCCCAACTTTCATCTAAGATGCTCAAAATATTCCTTGGGGAGTGGCTTGGTAAATATATCAGCAATCTATTCTTTTGTGTCAACATACTCAATTTTGACAACCTTTTGAAATACTTGTTCTCTTCGAAAGTGATACTTTATTGGTATGTGCGTTGTCTTGGAGTGCGTGATAGGATTTTTTGACATATTTATGGTACTGGTATTATCACAATTCATTTCTATTGGGTGCTCATACTTCACAAGTAAGTCTTCTGGTGTCTGCTTCATCCAAATGACATGAGTACAACATGATGCAGCGGCAATGTATTCAGCTTCTGTTGTGGAGAGTGAAATGGAAGACTGTTTCTTGCTTGACCAATATACCAAACAATTTCCCAAGAAGAATGCTGCTCCACTGGTACTTTTTTTATCATCAACACTTCCTATCGAATCTACATCAGTAAATTCTTTCAAGTTGAAGTCTTGATTTTTTGGGTACAATAACCCATATTCCAAACTACCTTTCAAATATTTGAAGATTCTTTATATTGTTGTTACATGTGTCTCTTTGGGGCTTGACTGGAACCTAGCAGCCAAACCTACAACTTGCATCACATCAGGTCTTTTAGCTATCACATATAGCAGGTTGCCTATCATGGATCTATAGATGGTATGGTCCACTTCTAGAGACTCATCGTCCTTACTTAATTTACAACCTGTGGTCATAGGAGTACTAAGAGGTTTGGAGTCTTCCATCTTAAATATTTTAAGCATGTCTTTGATATACTTATTTTGAAAGATAAAGATTCCTTTGTATGTTTGGTAAACTTGTAATTCCAAAAAGAATGTTAGTTCAGCCAACATTGACATTTTGAATTCCTTCTTCATTTCAGAAGAAAAGCTTACACTTAGTATTTGTAAATTGCTTCCAAATATGATGTCATCTACATAAACAACAACAATGGTCATATTTTCATCTTCGATTTTTAAGTAGAGATTACTTTCAGTGACCCCTCTCTTAAATCCTTGTTGCTTTAAGTAGTTGTCTAGCCTTGAAAACCACGCCCTTGGAGATTGATTGAGGCCATAGAGTGCATTTTTCAATTTACAAACATAGTCTATGTTCTTATAAGAGAAAACCTTCAAGTTGTTCAATATAAACCTCTTCTTATAGTTTTCCATTTATAAATGCATACTTGACATCCATTTGATATACTTTAAAATTTTTATGGCATGAAAGTGCTAAAAACATTTTGATCGCTTCAAGTCTTTCTACAGGGACATAAGTTTCTTCAAAATCAATCCCTTCCATTTGAGCATACCCTTTACATACTAATCTTTCCTTGTTCCTTATCACTTGACCATCTTGATTGAATTTGTTCTTGAAAACCCATTTGGTTCCTATAATATTTTTTTCTTTGGCTCTTGGGATGAGTTCCCATGTTTTATTCTTCTCAATCTGATCCAATTATTCATTCATGGCTTTGATCCATTCATCATTCTTGTTGGATTCTGTAAAATTATTAGGTTCCACTACTGATAAAAGGCCTTTTTCATTAAATAGTATTTGTCTCCTTGTACTGACTCCGTCATCTTTATCACTGATGACCTGTGTCTCGGGATGATCCTTTTGTACTCTTCTAGATGGAGTTTTTGTATTAGATATTGGAGAATCTTCTTGACTTTCCTGTTTATCTTCCTCCTCTAATTCTTCTTTTTCATCATGAATGGTTTCATATTTTTGTAGGTCTTCCTTTTCTTCATCATTTGTACTTACATCGTCATCATGACCTCTTATTCTTCTTGGTTTTATGTCATCTATTATTACATCTGCACTTTCTACAATATTGTGTAACCTTTTGTTGTAACATCTATACACCTTCTTGGTGGATGAATATCCTATAAATATTCCTTCATCAGTCCTCGAATCAAACTTGCCAAGATCATCCTCATTCCTTTTAATGTAGAAATTGTTTCCAAATACTCTAAAGTACTTGATTGAGGTCGGTATTCCATACCATAGTTCATAAGGAGTCTTTTCCTTATTCATTGTGATTTGTCCCCCATTAAGTATATAGATGTAACAATAATAATAAATACATTAAATATTAACTAGTGATATGTAATACTAGGTTAAGGGACGTGGACCTTCATTCATGAGTGTCCACACAATATATAACGGTGGCTACAAATTGTAATCTATCATCTATCATACTTCTTATTTTACATTACTTGCCCTTTATGGCATTTATACGTTACTTGTATTGGTTATTCCATTATTGAAGGAAATTTTTCCTTTCAGTGGTATCAGAGCCTCTCGGTCGTCTGTGATCAGGCCATTGGCCACCCACCTCAAAGTTTCTCTATGCACTTGGTCTTTGACCAGTCTTGGATTTTGGCCATTTTTCACATCTCCTTCCCCAAGATCCCAATCACCCTTCACGCTTCACTCCCAATCACACTTCACATAGACCAACCCTCCCCACCTCCATGTTCAATGCTCCTTCCCATTCCCAATCACCACCTCAACATACCTCCATCGCTGTGGCTCCAACCTCACCCTCTTGCCTACCTCCATCCCTTAGTCTTTCACCTACACAGTCCTTCCATCTCCCCCACAACAACCACCGCTGAAACCACCCTTCTCCACCCTCTTTCATTCCATTCCCTCTTCCTGCCACTCCACGCTGCTACCGTCACCCCCATCCTCCATTCCCTTCCACCTCCCTCCATCGTTGTCCCCATCCTCCATCCCCCCTCCACCATCACCCTCATCCTCCATCCCCCTCCACCTGCTCCGTCCTCCGTCTCCACTTCTTCCACCTCACGCCACCTCTGCCACCACCGCACTAGCCTCCACCTTACCACGTTCTCCGCCTCCACTGCACCGTTTTCCCCATATGCTAAACTGCACCACCTCCCACCCGCTCCACTACAACGCACTCCCTCTTCCCCTATACATTTCCCCACCATTATGCGCACTTCCTTCTACGCATTCCCACCTCTGTGCATTCCCTCTCAACGCCTGCACATCCTCAGCACCTTCCCATCGTCCACCGTCTGCGTCGTCCAACTCCGCGTCGACCCTCGCCGTCCTTCTCATTCGTTAGTTTTCCTCTTCACCGCATCGTCATTCCCATTTCTCTCTCTCATCCTTACCACTTACTCCCTGCCCGCTCTGTCATTCCACCTCCACGACCTACAACACAAAACAAACAAACAAAAAAACAAAATTTAATAAAAAGTCAAATATTATATATAATAATAATATATTATTGTAATATTATAATATTTATTTTTGAAAAAACATTAAAAAAAACTATATACAAATATTATATAGTTTATATATATATATAAAACACAATAATAATATTAATTAAATAATTAATATTTATTATTAATTAAAACAAAAAAGGGGGAAGATCTTCTATCATTGAAAAAGCGAAAGAAAAGAAGGCTAGACAATCAACCGAAATCCGCTATCAAACAAGAAGACCAATTCAAAAATATGGAATTCAAGAAGTCATGGAGACTATGATACCAAAATTACAATCACAGTTACGGGCAGTTTTGAATGAGCTAAAATGGTGAGAAATCGCCAATAATAGTCTACTATTCAAAATCGACAAACAAAAACTAAGGATTACTACCTCGGAAATGAATATTGGATTTTTGGAAGATAGGAAAAGAAAACTCATAGAAAGGCTAGCAGATAAAGATGAGAAAATATCACGTCTGGAAGGCATCATTCAAAAACTTAACGACTAGATAATAAATAAATAAAAGTCGAAGAACATCCGTATCGGAATATTATCGAATTGGAAGAAGAAATTAGTCATCTTAACAAAGTCATCATCGACAAAGAAGATGAATTGGTGAAGTACATGAAAAGTTAGGAAATCAAGAAACAAAATTACGTCATCATCAACAACAAAAAGAAAGACTCCAACAACAACATGACGATAGTAAGAAGACACATAAGTTGGAATTGACAAAAGTCAACAAGGTATTATCAAGCAATACCGAAGAGATTTTTCGACTACAAAATCATAACAAAACACTGATTACAAAGATCAAAAAAATGAAAAACAGTAGCAAGAGGGAACACTCTGATGAAGACCTCGACGAAAAAATACTGGAAAAGAAAGAAGAAAACCAGTTTCTAAATAATCGTAATTAGGAACTACATAATCAAATCAAGGAGTTAGGAATTGAAAAAATGTCGCAAGATGAAAGAATCGAAAAAGATTCAAAATCATAACAAACTACTGGAGAACCAAGAATCACAAATCCAGGAAAATGCACCTAAAAATCAAATTAAGGAAGTGAAGACAGTCCTCACCGCAGTCCAAAAGCAAGAAGAACAAACAACACCTACACCTTACAGACATCCTAATTATAATCGTCATTTTGACCAATGACAGGGTCAAAATGAATATTCACAGAAGACTTATGTGGACTTGCAAAAATATCGACATACTAAGCAACAATTGAGATGAATTGTCCCACAAAATTATCTCAGGGCTCCGATAAAAATAGATCTAGGATGGACCACAGCAGATATGATGCAACAATTCACCTGGTGAATCCGTAACTCGTATCGGCTCATTTCCTAAAATGTTACAAATACAAAAAGGAAAGGATCCCAAGATGATCATTCAAAGGAAATTAGACATTTCTATCAATACAACTTTGAGGACAAATCTTCCCTTAAGGGGAAGGAAATGTAACAATAATAATAAATACATTAAATATTAACTAGTGATATGTAATACTAGGTTAAGGAACGTGGACCTTCATTCATGATTGTCCACACAATATATAAGGGTGGCTACAAATTGTAATCTATCATCTATCATAATTCTTATTTTACATTACTTTCCCTTTATGGCATTTATACGTTACTTGTATTGGTTATTCCATTATTGAAGGAAATTTTTCCTTTCAATAGACAACTATGTATATTTCTTCTCTCCAATATGCATATGACAGCTTTGCTTCATTAAGCATTGTTCTAGCAGCTTCTTGAATTGTTCTATTCTTCCTTTCAACAACACCATTCTTTTGAGGAGTATTTGCAGCTAAAAATTGTCTTTTAATCCCATGTATCTCACAAACTCATTGAAATTGTTTGAGGTAAACTCTCCCCCATTGTCTGATCTAAGACACTTGATTTTCTGATCTGTTTCATTTTCAAACATTGCTTTAAAGATTCTAGACTTTTCAAAAGCTTCTAATGTTTCTTTGACAAAAGTTACCCAAGGAATCCTTGTGTAGTCATAAATAAGCAACATAAAATAGTATTATCCTTGCATTCTTTTCGTCCTTGTTGGTCCACAAAGATTAGTGTGAACTATTTCCAGAGGATGTGAGGTCATATGTTCTTTTCTTTTGAAATTGGATTTAGTTTGATTACCATGTTGACAATGTCTACAAACTGAGTTTAGAGGCTTCACAATTTTAGACAAGTCTCTCACGGCTTCTTTCTTACTTACCTTGACAAGGTTATCAAATTTTAAGTGTCACATCCTTCTGTTCCATAACCAACTTTCATCAACCATACTCAACTGGCATTGATTTTAATTTTCTAGGATGTATACATTGTTTGAAATTCTTATAGCTATGGCAACAATTCTTCTTGAGTCCTTTTTCCTAATTTCACATTTCTCGGAGTCAAAAATATAGATGTGCCCTTGGTCACATGTTTGAATTACACTAAGGAGATTAGGCTTGGGGTTTTCTACTAGTAATACATTTTCTGCTTTGATCTTGCTATTGACAACAATTGTACCTTTGCCAATTATCTTGGAAGACATATTGTCTCCAAATGTGAATTTACCCTTATTATCTTTTAGTTTTAAGAACTTGTTTGGGTCACCTGTCATGTGTTTTGAACATCCACTGTCCAAGTGCCATAGATTTTGCTTCTCTGCTGCACATAGGGAAATCATGGATCTTTCATTTTCTTCCCTTTCCCTCCAATACTTCTTTTGTTTTGTGTCTTGAAATGTATATGCAACAGTATTCCTTGTAGGACTCATCAATTTACAATCTCTTGCCATATGTCCATGGTTATTACATTTGTAACATTCTAGGTCATGTCTTTGAAGAAGTGTAGAACGATTATGATTCCTTTATTTTGGTTTGTCACTAGGTGAATTCTTCTTGTATTCATGAAACTTTCCATAGGCTCTGCGATTTAGGTCTTTAAGACCAAAATTATTACAAGAGTAACAATGACCAAGGAAGATCTGCTGATATCTGTTCGTCATTGGTTTCTTAGGCATCACATTAATCATGTTTTTGTCATGAGATTTTGTAATAGATTTCTTGCTTTCTTCCTTCTTAACTGGACTCTTTAGTGCAGTAGCATAGCTTTTTTTATTTCCACCTTGGTTTGTGAAAGAACAATAGTTTGGCCTATATCCTAGTCCATATTTATCATTTAAAGGTATTTGGATTTTTAGGATATCCTCTAAGATCTTTGATCTGCCCTCAAATTTTGATTTCATAGCTTCTTCATGATCTTTTTTCTAAACTGCATGATCTCTTCTTCAATCTTTTTAGATTCTTGTATTTTTCTTTTGAGCTGCAAATTTAGGTTGTCTTGAATCCTTTTTGCCTCTATAAGTTGAGTTTCCAACTCGCTAATGACATGATTTGACTTTTTGTTCTTTATCCTGCAATTTTCAAGTTCTTCAAGAGCACTAATGAGTTCAACTTTTAAGTCTACTTCACCTTCCTCATTGGATTCACCATTTTGAGCTTGAGTATCTACTCCCATGAATAGAATGTATGTTTCTTCATCTCTACTTGTATATTCATCTTCACTATCTTCCAGTGTGTAAATAATTTCCTTTTTCTCATAGTACTTCTTTTTGTTTCCCATTTTACCCTTTTTAAACTTCCTTGAGGCTTCTTTCCCATTGCTATCATCTTGTTTAGGTTAAGGAAATTTTGAAGCAAAGTGTCCAATTCTTACACATCTAAAACACTTTAGGGATAGCTTTCCTTTGTATTTTCCAATAACTCTCTCAAGTTTTTTAATAAAGAGGGCTTCTTCAACATCTGGAATCTCTGAATGTTTTTTGGATGGGGTTTCAAACTTCTTTGATTCATTTGTGTCTTTGACTACTACCTCTTTTCTTGAAGAATCATTATGTCACGTTCTCATCTCATATGTAATGAAGATACCATGTAGTTCATCTTCTATTAAGGCATCAAGGTCATCTCGTTCTTCTAGAGTGCACACCTTTGAGTTATACTCCATTGGAAATGTTCTTAGTACCTTGACAACTACTTGTTTTTCTTTTAATTCTCCTCTAAGGCCTCTAATAGTGTTTACAACTTCATCTACTCTTAGAATGTATTCTCCAATATTTTCTTCTTCTTTCATCTTCAGACTTTCAAACTGTCATTTATATGTCTAAAGCTTGTATTCCTTAACTTTGGATGCCCCTTCATAGACAATTTTTAACTTATCCCAAGCTTGTTTGGCAGTCTTGCAACTCATGACTTTTACAAACACAGATTTTATGAATCCACTCAAGATGGCATTTAGGGCTTTCATGTTACCCTCGTATTGGTCTAGTTCCAAAATTTCTATAGGTACGTTGTCTACTATTTTAAACTCCTTTTCAATTGCATCCCAAACCTTCCATCCAAGAGACATCAGATGGCACTTCATTCTCACACTCTAATATGCATAATTTTCTCTTGTGAATAATGGTAGTCTGTTAATGGCTAACCCTTCTTGTTGATCCATTGTGGTTTTTGAGTAGGATCTTCCTTCCAGTGGTTAAACTGTGGTGAAGGAACCACCTCGGATACCAATTGTTGGAATATTGAACAATAATGAGAGGGGGTGTGAATCAATATAGATAAATTTTAACAATTTAAACAAATTTTAATTTATTCATTAACACATATGATCAATAAGAACACACAGAACACAAATTTATCATGGAATCCCAATTGGGTAAACCACCAATACTTCCTATTACTGCAAAATTGTATTTACTTGAATAGTTTCTGTATGCTCCTATAGACAAGGATGGTACTACGCCCTATTTACCAGCAACTACGAAGGAGGATATGACCCCCTTATTTTATCAGCTGCTACTGACAGGATGCTACTACACCCTATTTAACAGCGACTACTGGAAGGAGGATACGACCCCCTTGCAAGCTTGTAGCATGCCCTTGCACCACCCTCCCACCCTAATATTTTTTGTCAATCTTCCATATCTCTTTTTCCTTCAATCTCTATCACAAATTACTTATGCACGTCATTGGTCTCTACCTCTTCTAGTTGCTTCTATGAACTGGACTGCAGAGACAACTTCTCTCACTCATCATTATGTCTATATATACCAGCCTCTAACACATTTTATGTGAATGCATCTCTTCACAGTTGCGCATTTTCATTCTTAGATGGTGCATCTTCACGAAAAACCCAATTCTTCATTTTAATAATTCTTTAATTCTATTTAGGTTTATTAGTCATACCTTTCCGCAATACCAGAATTGCCTCTCCGGAATGATAATTCTTCGCCAAAAAATCTTCTGGATTTTCCATTTTCCGCAATAGATCCTTTCAGAAACCATCCTAAGTCATTGATCCCTTGCGAACTCTTTCCTGTTCATCGATCTAACACATAGATTTCCCTCCGTAATCATCTTTCCACAATTTCCTTAGGTTTCCTTAGATTTTCTACAACCTTTCTACGACATTGATTTCTAGCAGACTCTTTCCTGGCCATTGATATGACATCTGATGTGGATTACAGATTGTGAGTTTTCCAAATTTCTTGAAAATGCTTTTGCAATTTTCTTGCTACAAGTTTTCTTCCACTCTGTCGATCTCATGCGGATTTTTTCCTCGTCGTCAATCTTTGAATTGCGGATTGCGGAATGCAGAACCACGCTTTTCAATTTTAGACTTCCGTAATTTTCTTTTCCGCAATTGTGCTTCCGAACGATCGTTTATGGAATATTTTCTGACTGTCGATCTTACAGATTTCGGATTGCAGAATGTGGAGCCACACTTTTCCATTTTGGACTTCCACAATTTTCTTTTCAGAAATTGTGCTTCTACACCGCCGATCTCCATGGGGGTTTACTCTTGACCATTGATCTACGATCAAATGTAGATTTGTGGATCCGTCCAAAACTTCTTTCTGCTTCGAACTGTTATATTCATTGCTCGCTTTGCGTATATTCCCCCTAGAATTGACCCTGTCACTAATTTTCTTATTCGACTTTGTAATTCCTCTACTAAGTTCACCCTGTAATCATATTTTACTCATTATTCCTTTTTCATTTCTGAACTCTTTTGACATCAATTGACAACTATTTTCAACAGAGGTGATGTCATCCGGTGGAGAAGAATGTTGTAGATTGAAGTTTCCCCTACATAAAAGAGTTGTGTCCAATGACCTCTTGCATTCTGATTTGGCGTAGAGCTAGGTAAGTCCCCATGAAATCCTGGAATATAGAGAAAAGAACAAGTTCGATTTGTGTGTGGAGTGGTCTTCTGTTCCATAGCTACCTTTGAGAATATCATATCTTTTCATTTCAAAGCAAGAGAAATCGTACAAACAAATGAGGGATATGGATTTGTGTGTATAGCATTGTTGTTTTGATTGCTGAAGTCGTCATATGAATGGGATCCCAAAATTATTGATGGTGAATGCATTTGATGGAGATGTTGACAGAAATATATTGTATATGGATCATAAATAAATAAAAAATTTAAGTTGTTTCAAATGAAAGTAAAAGTAAGAAAAAAAATGTGTAAATCAATGGGCAAAAGAAAATATATTTGTGTGGAAGGATATGGGTACCACGTAGTCAAAGATCAAACTTTAAATTTAAGTGGGAATGAAAATTTAAATACTCATTATAATGTGGAAAATCCATAGATTCACATACATGAAGATCCCTCATCCTCATAATTTCGATTAAGAGCCTCTATCCTCTAATGGTTGGATTCCATCATATCATGGTGATCCATAATAGTGTTTATGAGATTGATCAGTAAGGTTTTATTGGAGTATTTGGATAAGGATTTGTTGGTACTTATGGAATATCCAACTTTGTTCTAAAAATGAGGAGGTATTTTAGAAGTATCTTTATTTAGTATTGCAAAAGTTGAAATTAGAATGCTAGTTGTATGCTAAATTGAGTATGTGTGAATTATTCAAGAAAGAGATCTAGTACCTAAGGCACATAATAATGTATGAAGAATGATAAAAAATGGATTAGAAGATGATAGAATTTATATGTATTTGACCAACCTTGAAAAATGCAACTAGGGTGAGAAGCTTCCTAATTTTAGCAAGCTACTATTACATATTTTTTGAAGGTTTCATAAATATTGTAGGACATGTGTCAATACCTGTAGATTGATGGATCTAAGTTGGTGACAAAACTTATTACTTGAAATCATAGAAGATAGATGCCTACACAATTACAAAAACACATAAATTGCAAAGAGGTAAAGATGGACAGATTCCATAATATCCATATCAACTAATTAATTGGACAAAACCAAATTGGCAATGGTTGAAAGCAATACCAATTACTAAATTAGATAACATGGAACCTCTAGTTGAAGATTCTTCCCTAGATCACATAGAAACAAGAAGTATCCAAGTTTCATTAATTTTTTAGGTATATATATCTTTGATTTGAACTTTAAGTTAGGTTTGATATTTTAATTTTTTTTCTTTATAAAATGTCGCACGTCAGCTCCAAGTTGAGCACAGGATTACACTTCTTCCTCATACTAGAATGTAAAAAAAAACACTCACCACAAAGAATACCACTATGATATAATATGTTTTTTTCAAAATAATCTATATTTAATGATGTTTCAATGATTTCAAGTACCCAGAGTAATCCAGATTCCCAATGCCCAAAATTTTCTTTGAGGTGAGATTTAATTGAGAATTGGCTATGACTTTATTTTTCATACTACTCATGATGATCACCAAACCTCTGATACATTGAAGCTATATTTTGGATTCCCATATGTTTGGCCAATAACATGTAATTAAGTAGCATTTGTTCCTTAATTGCATTGAGAGAAGAAACATTATGGATGAAATTTGAAGCCATAAGGGGTTGCCCATATCTTTGGCCAATAACATGTAATTAAATAATATTCTTTCTTTAATTGCATAGAGAGAATTATTATGGGTCTAATGAAATGTTTAGAAGAGGTTGAGATAGATTTATTGTGGTGTAAATGTTCAATTCTATATATATAAACCCTAATCATAAAATTATGAACAAAACCATAGGCCTAGTTTGGTCAACCTACCATTCTTGAAAATAATAAAATAATCAAAGGGATAATATCTTATCCTTGTAAAGTTAAATAAAAATTACAAAAAAAATCCCTTTCCCTGGATTCAAGGCAGCGTAGACACTAGCAACAATAGTGGTTGGTAACTCTTGAATGGATCTTGTAACCATAGGGTTGGTTTGGTGAACCTACCATTCTTGAAAATAATAAAATAGACAAGGGGATCATATTATAAATTACAAAATAAATCCCATTCCCTGGATTGAGGGCAGCGTACCCATTAGCAACAATAGCGCTTGGTAACTCTTGAATGGATTTTAACCTGTAACTGCAGGCTATTTTCCAATTATTAGGTTTTTGTGCATTGTTATAGCTTTGAAATGTGATCCATCAATTCAAGTGAATGCGAGGCCATTTAAATTAACCACCACTTCATTGGGATTAGTTCATAAGAATACGTTGAACCACTATGTTGTACAACTGAACATCAACTTGCAACATCTTCATAAAAGCATTGAAAAAAGAGAAGTTTAGAAGTTTAGGAAAATGCTAAATGTAAAAGAAACTAAAATGAAAATAAGGTACTTAAACTATGTATTTCATTTTAATAAGGTGCCATATTTCCTTAAAATTGCAATAGGCTAAGATAAGATAGAATAGACTTTGGATATACATTTTTAAGATAAGATTTATCTATTCCATGTGGAGCAATTTTTTGCTTGAGATTTATTCCTATCCTCAACAACAACATTTGTAACAAGTTATGTTCTATAAATCTATGTTTACAGCAATGAAAAATGAGTCTGGTTGGTGAAAGTGGGGTATTGTTATACCCCACCAAGATTCAGTTCCTCAAAAGAAGTGACCCACCATTTCATTTTCTCTAAACTATCACCTTAGTTAATGTTGTGTTTGGGTAATGCAAGGGAAAATTTCGCTTAACCAAAATTTCAAAAATTTAACATGTTTACCAAATCATGGGCAACCTACCAAAAAATTCAACTTTCTTCCCCTCGAGATCTGATGAAGTTGAGGAAATTTTTTGAGATGAGATTTTGGGAAAATAATTTAAATCCGAGTTGTTTAAACATTAAACAATTTGTATTTTTTTATGGTTAAAATGATTGGAATCCGACGGTGCACTATCAAATTCTAAATAACATATATCTGAAATTCAGTATCTGCAAAAATTCCAACTGAATTTCAAACTGCTGAAATTGATTATGAATTTTAAATTCAAAATCAATGGTGATAGCCAATATTCGCTTAGCTATTTTAAATTTGGTTGTTGCTTTTGATGATGATGAAGATGATAACATCTAGTGATTCTTTTTGGATACTAACATAATCTTGTAAAGCTTACCAAACCATTTTTTAAATTGATTATGAATTCTCAATCCAGTACCAATGGTGATAGACAATATTTACTTAGCTATTTTAAATTTGGTTATGAATTCACTTATTGACTATGAAGCGTTAAAAACATGCATATTTTGAATCCAAGGTTTCATTTGATCATGATGGTATTATAAATTGCCAAGGCTACATTAGTTTGGGTCAAATAGATAATAATCATTCATGTGATAACCATGTTTCTCATGCAGCTACTATGCTATGGCCTATCAATGAAGGCCATTTACAGGTCATAGCCAATGAATCCATGCCTAGATTGATATCTTCCACCAACTGCACTTCAAATAACATTTACATCCAAGCAGTTTAATTCATATTCTCAATGCCACCACCTCTTAAATTGGTAATACAAATTCCTACATAGAAGCACAGCCGGAACAGAACCGGGATCAGGCAAGAAAACAATACTGGAGCACCATGTCGAAGGCCATTGGAACAATTCTTGCTTCCCACATCATCAGTTCTCAGCAATGATATATCATTTTTCTTGTCACAATAAATAATTTGGCCATTTGTACTATCCTCATATGAATTTGTATGATGTGTTGTTTTATTTCTCTGTTAAAATTATCTTGATTGGGGCCTCCTTGCAAAAATGTTATATGCAATTTCAATACATGAAGAGAACATGGAAGATCAAAAGAATTGGCCAGGTTGTCCTTGGATATATCTCTAATTTGTAATAAACTTTGATTTGCAATTAACATATCCCATAAAGAAATATTCGCTTCCAAACATTTAGCTGTTTTAGGTTCTTTGTTTCTTATCATTGAATAAATTGTCTTCTTTGAGTCAATGCCATTTGGGATTTTCCTCTTTCACACATAAACCATTTCGGTTCAAGTCTTCCCAAAGGTAGGCTCATCGTTATTGTGGATTTATTTCATGATATTAAGCATAATCACCAACCTCAATTAAATATTTTTTATTATTCAAATTAATTAAATTTGATTTTTTTTTTCCTTTCCACCATTATTATGAATTATAATTGAATTTTTATTCATTTTCACATTAGAGAGGAATATTAGTAGATATCTTAGTTTATTACTAGATATATTACTCCTCCCGCCAGCACAATACATAGTCGTATTGTGAAGGTTTTAATCATTGTGTTGAAGCTTATAGAATTACATTGTGTTGGATTTTTGACAAACACACAACTTTTTTATTTTAATGAATACAATTCGACCATGAAACAAGCCCTGAAACAAGTACATTACATGACTGATTATTTTTCTGATTATTACAAAAGGAATATTACCATATGTCATGGCCTTGAAACAAGTAGGATACATAGCCATTTCACTTAAATTGATCTCCAAACATCTTTTCCAATTGACTGGTCCCTAAAATGGATTTTTAAAAATTATCCTAGATAGAACAGTAAGTCATACGAATAACCAAATCCTAGGTATTGTTTTATTTGGATTGTTCTCTTTTGGTATTAGTTTAATTTTTTTATTACAAAATACAAAATATAACTTTGTAATAATGTTAATAAGTTAGCTCGTTTAATAGGTCGGAGGGGTAACTCAGTTGGTTGGAGTTAGATTTCAAAGACCATTTGATATTTTTTATTTCTAAACATCATAATATATCACCCATATTTGAACACTTGAAAGGAAATCATCCTAACCATTAGACTACCAACCCATCAACAACAGTGATGTCAGAACTGTGAAAAGTTGAATTAGAAGGCGTGTACTATGGTACTGCTATGTTGGACATAGTCAAGGAAACTTTGTGTTGCGATATGATTTGGTTGTTGAGGTGGATATGTGTGTATCTGCAAAACCCCTCATCTTTAATTGTACAGAGGCTGAGGTATATAGGGTTGGTGGTTCCCTTTCTCTTGGGCGAGCAAGTGAGCTTGGAGGATATGTCTCTTGAGCCATTCATTCCATGGCTTTCCTCGTTTGTAACGCTGAAGCCATTTTATGAAGGGAATGAAAAGGAGGTCACTGATATCAAGAAAACCATTGTATGAGTTGAAATTGCATTTTTGACACATAACAATGATAAGTTTATAGTACATATACATATGTATTCATATTACACTACATTATTAGAATGGATGTCAATTCAAAGAAGTACATTAGAAATGTGATTAAATTCAATTATGGTTACACTTGCAACTACATTTTAACCTATACATAAACCCACAACTTAATGAAGCTTAATTCCCAGCACTGAAATATATCATTAAGCTAACTTAAAGAGAAAAGGGATCGAAACTAAGAGCATACGACTCGATAATTGAGATGTACTCTGAACATTAATGTTGGTAAATAATTTGTCCATTATGGTGACATTACACAGGATCTCTCATAGTGATCTACGATCATGAATCATGATGGCACACATATTTTGTCATGTCTTAATTGCTTGTCAATGCTGATGATATCAATGCGATTGAGAATGAGAGTTAATCATAGTCATATTTATGCCAGGATGCAAATGCAAGGTTTCAACAAACAAGAAAAAATGGTCGCAATAAAACTTTAAGAAGAAGCCAGACACGTGACAAAATTTTCCTTGTCAGCATAGGTTGGCCAAAGGAACTGATCTTTGTACACCTAATCTCATGTTTGTAACACATGTTTGATTTATGTTGGTTCGAGGAACCATGAACCGGGAAGAAACTCGCCTTCATAGAATAACGTCTTCGACTTAAAAATACCCCTCACCAATAATGTTTTCATTAAAGAATTTAATTTTCAATTAATGTATGTTTAATTTTCAATTATTAAGCCACATGTAATGTAGCATACAAAATTTTGCTAAGTTAACATGTTACTTTAATGGTGTAATTGAAATTGTGACATTTTAAATAATGAATAAAATGATTGGGAATGTGTTATTCATTGTAAATAATCAATTTTATGACAACTTCATTCATTTTTAATTTGATATCTCAAGATTTTGTCAAAGAGTGGTGAAATTGCTATATCAACAGATGGTCAAATTGTTGTATCATTTTTTGTAGTATTTCATTGAAGGAGAAACATATGGTGAAATTGTTGTATCTTTTTTTGTAGTATTTCATGTCATTAATCTCATTCCTCTGTAATTTTTACCAGTACCTTACCTCCCTCCTGTATATTTATCTTCTTTTCCTTGATTTTCCAGATGTTGAATGGTAGTAATCATCAATCAAAATATTGGTTGGCAAACCCAAGGAACTCATTAGGACTTGATCTTGAGATCTCTGTAATTTCACGACAATGACAAATATAAATATATGTTGATAATCTATAGAACTTGTATGAAGTCACTACGTTGCAACAAATGCTACAAATAAATATAAATATAGAGTGTTTTTCTTGAAATTTAATTGTATAAAGAACACAAGTCTAAGAATTATCCATCAATTATCCATAACTCCAAGCAAATAACTCCTCCCTACAACTTTCTGCAAATAGAGCAGGTGGCAATGTCGAGGACATTGCCACCACATATCTCTTGTTTATTTTACTTGCTTAAATAAACTATTCTTAAAGAAACTTATTTATAAACCCCCTTCCCTTATTTTTATTCATTATTTATTATTAATATGATTATTATTTTCAAATCCTAATACCACTTTTATTTTAATTTATTGTTTTTCTTTTCCTTTCCACGAGTAGTCTTCCTTAATTTATTAGGTTTTTTCTTAAATATTTAATTTCTTTTATATTAAGTACTTTATTTGGTTTCCTTAATCCATTACATTTTTACACAATTTTATTCATATTTTTATTTTTATATTTTTCTCTCTACCTTCTTAACCACTCTTTTTGTCTTTTTCAAAGAAATTATTTCTTCACATTTCCCTTTTTTACCTAAATTATTGGAATAAAATTAAATTAAATTAATTAAATTATTTGAATTATTTATTTTAAAATCTGACCATGATACCCTTAAATTTTTTCTCCTTAACCTTTCTAACACACTTTAACCTAATGGCTAGTCTTCATTCTCTCTATATATCCAACCACATTATTTTCTATTATACTCAAGCTTTTTATGATCCTGAAGTTGGGTGGAGTGTCCACCCGAAAGGTGTTTTTTATCTATCTAATATTCTACATAGTAATATTCTAGAATTTTCAACATAATGGATGAAAAGAATGGAAGCATACATACTCAAATAAATAAAAGATAAAATAAAGAATAAATAGAAGTACAAGTTGACCTAATTGTGGAAACTTCTGATGAAAATAAGAATATGAGTAAAGTGCTTCCATACTTCATTTTGAACATACACCTCAAGCGAGTTCGCTCAACTTGAGGAGAAGTTCGCTCAAGTGAAGAAGAAGACTATTTTTAGGTTCACTATTGTTGGAGAGTTTTCTCCTTTGACTCTAGGATTTGTATAGAACTTGTCTATGTGATGATTCTTGTATTAGGATGTACTATTGTATATTGAACTGGTATCTCTAAATAAGAACAAGGTTGTTTGGTTTTCTCCCTTGTGGTTTAAGACAAATCTTTCTGACTCTTTATGTTTTTGTGCACGGTTAATCTTTCAGTGATCCTATTTTGTTTCTATTACAATTAAGTTAAAGTTATATTGTTATATCTTAAAATATAACACATACTCCTTAGACAAGCTCTCATTCCAAAGGAGAAACCAAAAGTAATGACCATCTGAGTTGTCATCTTCTCAGTCTCTCTTATGGAAATCTCACAACATGCTTCTTTAATAAATGCATCGACAACAAACCCACTCTTCTCTTCCTCCTTCAATATAAATATATCAACATTGAGTTTCCATGTACAACCGAGATCAAACATATTTCTTTCAGCCATAACCCATCCTTCATAATGTTGAGCTTCCTCATTGGTTCTTCTTATCCACAACTTATTATTTTTTAAGAAATATGGAATTCCCCATTCATTAGGCTGAGATGCTTCCTTTTCTATGGGAAAAAACATGTCATGTCCATCATGTGATTCTACAATGAGAATTTGAATTCTCACATCAACTTCAGCATCACATTTACCATGAACTTCACTAGAATCCTCTCTTTCCATGTGTACCCTCGCATACTTTCATTGCACCTAAAAATGTAACATCAAATATGTTATGGAAAAAATATTTCTTCTCCCCATGGCATGGTACAACCATCCATGATTCATTTTGTTGTTGTAATTTTCCTTTTATAAATCCAATTCTTCTTCCACCTTTCTTTCCTCCTATGATATAGACACTTTCCCATCACACTTTCAACTTCCTCAGGTTGATTCCAATCTAGAAAATCTATCATCCACTTGAAAATGGAAATCTCTACTGCGTTAATTTCACCAAGCTTTATATCGTTGTACTTATGCATTCTATGCATGTGCTTTGTCTTCTCATAACATATCCATCTCCTTTTCTTTATGCTCCAAGCATTCTACCTTTTTTTCTCCTTGGAAATTAGTTTTCCCCATGGGATTTCCTTTCAAGATTACAACACCTATCATCATGCGAGACACACAATCTTGTGAGCTCGATAGTTTCACAACCTTCTTCAATATTTCACCTATTTTCATTTCTTCACATTCAACTTGGAACAAGACTTTAAATGCAATATTCATTTTTGGTCCATCACATGTTATAAAATCAAGACATACTACTAGGGACATACCTTCAACAACAAGTTGTCTGGTGCAACCATTTCTTTGGACACTTTCTCCAAATATGAGCATGATTTTGTCTTCATCATCCTCTCTGACATTCAATTGATGCACCCTGCCATTTCCTCACTGCAATTGGTATTCTTCATCTTCTTCTAGGGTAATATTCTTTGTAGTGTTGAATTTGGTCACATATCCCTTCCAAGTTATGGGTGGTTATATGTTGCATCTTCTTGGAGTTCATATTCCACAAGGCACCTTTCCAATTTTCTCATGGCAATTTATTTTCTAATTCTATCATAAACAAGGTATTTAAGGCCATTTCCAACACGATTTTCAGAGGTTGGAATCCAACCCAAGTTCTCTTGCATACATTCATCTACAAAAAATTTCTATATTTCCTCTTGGACTCTAAAAGAATTGAACTCAACCTATTCGCTTGAGCACTCTTGGATAGTCTGATGAATATGGTTGTATATGATTGTCATTGATGACAACATTAATGACAAAGATTAAGAATGATGACTTGGAGACCACATGGCATGGCGTCAGGAATTGGCAAGCTTGATGACATAAACAAATATGGACGAGCAAGCAATGATTGATGATAAGATATGACAAAGCACAAGGACTTTGGATGTGGTAATTAGGTGTTGATGTATTTGTAACTTTGGAATGTATTCATCTATGTATCTTATGTATTGTAACCTGATGTTTATTCCGGGATGTATCTATAATGTAATTGAGTCATGTTGTCATGCCCCGATGTTCCGATCGGGAGGATATATAATGTAAACAAGTCATGTCAAGTCATAGAGGGTAACCCTCCGATTGTCTAAGGGTTAAATTCCCCGCAGTTCTAGGTCACTAGGGTTATTAGACTCTCCTAGTAGAGGTCGGCCCTGGTAGGGTTTTAGTCATGCCGATATTAGTATAAATAGAGAGCTGGAGTCTCTATTTGATACACAACTCATACACACTCAAGTGTAGCACATAGTTGAGGAAGGAGAAGACACTGGGGCTAGATAAGAAGAAGATTACTGTTGTCAGGAGTGCATCTTATTATTTTGGGTTTTACCTTTTGTGCTAATTCTATCTCTAAGGAAGTTGCGGGGTTTTATCCTTTATGGTTTCCCCGAGGAAAAACGTTGTGTTCATTGTCTCTTGTGTTTGATTGTTGTACTTGTTATTCTCTCAGTTAAAGATCCTAATAATTCTAGCTTAATGTTGAAAAACTAACATGGTATCAAAGCGAACCTGAGAAGAAGACACTGTGCAACTGCGGGAACTAGGGATTCCTAGTTTGTGGATATTCCTCCACATATTTTCAGCAAAAGTAAGGTGGAATAACTCCCCTCCTTAGGACGCATCTTTCTGTCGAAGCAGAATCCAATTCTGAGGTTTTTCAGTTTTGAACCTGTCACTCCTATTAGAAATTAGGGCTTTTCACAGAAGAGGAATTTTTTAGTGAGCCCAGGCTTGGATTGATCTCCTTCCAAAAATCGAAGTTAGGGACAAATTTCAAGGCATTTGGTTGGACAAAACTCTGGAAAAGCAAAACCCTAATTTTCTCCTGAATCGGCTCTGCAGGATTTCAGATCAAGTTTCAGATCTGACATCTTGATGTGGTAAGATATAAGATATTTTGTATTTCCATTTGAGATTCTCAGTTAAGATGTCTCATCATACCAAGCTTGATGAAAATCTTGAGGGAGCTCCATTTGAATTGCTTGGGCCATTTAATAGAATATGTGTTTATTGTATCTATGTTTTCCTGGCAATATGTCTTTGTTTATTATTCTAAATATGTTCTTTCATTTGTTCTCACATATATCTAGATCAGTGGTATCAAAACAATTTTCTCTTCGATTGTTTCTCGGTGCAGGTCCCCAACGAGGTCAGGGTATAGAGAGTTGGGTCTAGAACTCGTTTCACTTGGGGAAGACCACTCTCACTGCCCCAAGCACCTTCTCATGGTTGAATAAAATAGAGATGACAGAGTAGGATATCCTATCAATATGTTGCTCAAGGAATCCCTTGCACGATAGAGGAATGAGATGATGGATAATTTCACCCAGATCCTTCAATGAATGGTGGCGACAGTATATGCACCTTCAAACGATTACCTTTTCTCTCCTTAAGGTTGTCCCCATGTCAAAAATTGGTTGGATACTTATTGTGAGAAAAACTCATCAGACGAGTTTGGAATGTTTGAGGCCAATCCCACTTGGGCCTCTTTCATAGATGTTGTCAAGGAATAGTGTTACCATGTGGGAAACTATGATGAACAGTACAAAAAATGGACCATTCTACGTCAAGAGAGGGACCAAATGGTGTCAGAGTACACCAACAACTTTCAAACTTTGCACGCAAATCTAGGTATGAAGGACTTTGAGTGGTACCTGGTACTGAAATATCGCAGTTTCATACATCGGTACATCCAAACCGAGATGGAATTCCTATACATATATTTACTTGGATCTGCCTATCAGTATGCTGTGAAAATCGAGGATAAAATTCTCCAAAAGAAAAAGCAATACTTTGGACCTGCGAATGCACCACGGAAGCAAGGAAAGGGAAACCCTGGCCCACAGAACACAGGACAAGGAAAGGACAACTATTCCCTACCACCAGCAAGGAAGGGTAATGGAAAGAGAAAGAAGGAAACCAGGAAGTGGTGCGAGTTCCACAAAATCCCCTGGCACAACACTAATGAATGTTTCTCGAAGCAGTCATTGGTGGCCGAGATCAAAGCTTCAGAATCAAATCTCAATTCTAATTCAGAACCCAATATCATAGTCACAAATTATGGCAAGTGAACCATTGATGCAGAACCTAGTGTCATTGTTGTTAACACACAGATCCAACCAGAGGAACCTGAAGAGTTAGAGGCAAAGGAGCACCTATTCCACTCGCAGATATGGGTGAAGGGAATCCCCTTACATTATTTTTTCTACTACGACAGCCAAAAGAACCTATTCTTAGCAAAATTCATCAAGATATTGGAGCTTCTGACAACAACACACCCGCAACTAGACAACATCAGTTGGCTAAAACAAGGATAAGGTATTCGCGTCACTCAGCAATGTCGCCTACCATGTGGAATCAAGTCTTTCAAATACGAGGTATTGTGTGATGTGGCATTACTTGAAGTCTATGATGTTCTTTTAGGACAACCATATATGTTCAAGTGTCATGCTATATATGAATCACAACCTCGTAGTGTCATTGTCACTTTGGGAGGACAACTCCACCAGATAACAGAGACAGTTGCACCTTCAACAGTCTCGCAAGGTAGGAAGATAATCTCCACACTAGGAAATTTTCCCACTTCACAATTTCCTCTAAAAGAGAACATCAAATCACAAAGACCTCCACAACCTCTACATAGTCTATCTCTGCTCGGTAGAAACAAGAAAAACACAAACTCGTTGTTGCCTCATCTATTCGAGTACCTATATAGTGCAAGGTTAGGAATTTAAGGTGATCCTCTAGGAAGAAACCATCAACACTAGTTCATACCAAGGACAAAAAAACAACCATAATTTTTCAACATTGCCAACACATCCATCAATAAAAATTACATCCATCTGAAGATGTCAAAGAAAGGCAGCCTCTTCACTTCAACAAATGTCACACCAAGAGGTCAACTCACCACACAGTTCGAGACACGATACAGGCTTTGACGCAATGGATACCATTGCTTCCTAAGGGGGATTATTGATATAGATGGATATCGGTGGCCACCCACCTATTCCACTGGCTCAAAAAACTTTTCCATTTTGGTATTCTGCTAGTAATTTTTCTACAATTTTTCGGGTCCCAAACTTTTGGGGTCGTTTTGAGGACCTAAACAACGTTTTTGGGGAATTCAAGAGGCCATCTCCTTTCCAATGGCATGCATTTTGCCACATTCAAAAGATGTAAATCTTGGATAGACCTTTCCAACGGGCTATCGATCACCCAAATCGGAGATCGTATGCAAAAGTTATGACCCCGAGAAGGTGACTGTTCAATTAACCAGCTTGGGGTCGAAAACTTTATGACAATTCATCTTCTAGGATTATGTTTTGGACCTTTAGAGTTCTCTCCATCATGCTTATTATAAATATTCCCTTTTGGCCTCATTTTGTATTCACATTGGAATGAATGAGTGTAGCTATAATAACCCAAAAATTCATAAAAATTTAAAATTTGGCATGTAACATAAAATGTTCAAAGATGTCACTGCCTAAGAACCAATAAATGCTAGCAGTTACTCAAACAATAGTATTTAGAATTGAGCATTGTAATTCTTTCGTTCTATATAATTTATTTGTTTATCTTTGAAGTACTGTGTTACGGATGTTAAATTCGGCAGTTTATGTTTTAAAAAGGACAAGAAAGAAAACTACATCTAAATCTAATACTTAGTGTGTTTTTACTGTCTTCTGACAAGTAGGAAAGAACCTTAGTTGAGATCTGGGCTTACTTAGCTTACAGCTAACACAGTGAAGTGATGCTTCTTTTACAGGTTCTATACAGGTAATTAGTTTTGCTATCAGTAATTCCAGATCGAGAATATCACTCAACTAGCAAAGGATAAAATGATAGTTAAATTGTTTGTTTTGCAGCCTGACCCCGTAAGAGGTATTGTTGATATTTTTATTGTTAGAAACCTACATAAATGTTTGTAAAACACTAATGTAATAGAATGGGTTTAGTTCAGTTATGCTTACTACCACAGTACTTGTTCAATTAACTTTCCTCTTTGTGTTTTCAGTTATAGACTTGTATTTAATTTTAGATGGTGCATCTTATGGACATATCTACTTCTGCCATTAAGAGCACAGTAACCTAAGAAGTCTATAAACTAAAAGATATGTTAAACATACTTGTGACCAAAACTACATATTTATCGTTAGTGTTTGGTACAAAGTGCTATTTATATTTATTCAAGTTCTTTCCAAAATTTTAATTATTATATTCTAGTGTTTCTCCTTAACCAAGTATTTGTGCTTAATTTTCTTGTATATGAAATCTCATTTTATGAGTTTTTGTTTACAATGCATATATTTGTAATTTTAAATCCATGATTAGACTAAATCCTAGCTCAAGGATCTCTATGGTTAAGTATTTCTATATAATGTTGGTTCATCCTCCATTGTTTGTATCTTACTAATACCAATAGTAAACATTATTTAAAATGAGGAGAACATAGATATGCAAAAGTTAAAGTTTAAAGTTATGTATAAGACCCTAGTCTCTCAATATTACCTTCCACATTGACGTTTTTGGTTTAATAAACAAAATCAAAACATAAAGAAATGAAACTCAAGGAAATAGGCTATCATAAGGTTTTGATCTTTACAAATGTGTGCAGGTTAGACGAGAATTTTGAACTATAGCATGAAACCCATAACTTGCAAATAATTTGGTGGACACGTGGTTGGTGTTCAATGATTAGGGTTTAGTTTACTTTGGAGGCAATTATAAGGCTATTCATAACCTAAAATCGCGTTTTGGTTCAATTGTTTTCAAAACTATGGAGCTCACAGCCGCAAGGCTTACTGTCACTCCATGGAGTGTATGATTCCTTGCCAGAGTTGCTCCTTCACTGTGTAAGAGATTTAAGTAATTTCTAAATCAAATCAGGGTGATACTCTTCAACACTATTATCTTAGCTTCGTAATCATCTATCCTGTTGATGATTTGACCCTGCGAGTGATTTTCACTATACACTGTGTGGTGATAGTTGTTTTGAAGGAATGAGCTTGGTTCTTGACCGTAAAAAGATGGTTAGCAGCGAGTAACAGATTCTATGTTTTACTACTTAATTTCCAGTGTGGGTTTGAACCTTACTTCGCCGTGGCTTGGGACTTCACACTTGAACACTACAAGTTGTGTTTCTTCTAACAGTGCTTTACTTCAACTCGTGGTACTATTGAAGGAGGCTAGGGTTGGCTCACAACATCCAAATAGTTGCGCAAAAATCTCCCGCGTAAGAATCGAATTTGTTAAAAACTCTTCTACACAAATTAAAGTTATTATTTTGTGAATTAAGTGTATTTAACATTCAGGTTTTTTATTTGTGCAGGCTCTCTAAACGATGGCTTTGTTATAAAGGACTCCACCACTAGGGATTCCATGATGGCACTCATCCCAGTAAGCCTCAGTTTCACCTGAGCTTCTCCTGTACTGGTTCTATGGCGTTTTTCAGAAGGTTCTGCTGCGTGATTGATGGTTACTTGTTCGACCCTGACTATTTAGATGCTCTTTTTGTTTTCAAAGACCTAGTGGTTGTTTTGTAAATAAAGGATGTGGGCTTTCATAGTCGTGACTTAAAGAATTAATTTTTGAGCCTTTTCGGCCATGGTTGAATTTTATAGCGATGTTGTTTGATATTGAATTTAAGCCGTGACTTTATTTGAACAGGCCATTGGGCCATTACGTGAGGATTTGTTTAGGGTTTAAAAATCCCTAATGGTTGTTCTTGCGAAACTTCTTTTTGGAAGGGATTTCGCAGCTGAAATAGATGTTTGGTTTTTAAGTAAACTCTGTTTGTATGTAGATACTTTTTATTCAGGATTTTAAGCCTTGACTGGTGATGTAAAAGGCCATAGATTGAGACTATGTCTGTTCAGTTTTGTTTTTGATATTAAAAGAATTCTTACAGCTTAAAGTTGAATTAACAGTATCTCTGTTTGGATAATATTTATATATTGGGATCATTTTAACTATTTTTATTGTTATTTACCTTTCGGGGGTTTAGGGTTAAGTAGATTATTAATTAGTTTTGTTTCTCTTCAAAAGAATTAGGATTTGAGGACTTTTGACAGTGGAATGCTTCGATAGTAACATAATTATTGATTTAGAAATTATTTCTGGAAATAAAATAGAGAAACGATATTAATTGAATAAATTTACCTCTTTTCTGTATTTTTGGAATATACTATTAGGTTTTGATATTTATAAATTGTGAATTTATTTTATTATGAAAATAACAGTTCTTTTACAAACCCTAATTCCTCTTTAATTATTTATAGAGTTAGTTTTCATTTTTTTGTTAATCCTAGTTTTGCATTTCCACTTAGGTGCACTAATTAGGTAACTATTAACCTTATGTATTGTCTTTGTTAAGTTAAACTAAATATTAATAGTTACCTGTTTCTATATTATCTATTTTTTATTAACATATTATATTTATAACATATAATTTTTCTAGTTTTACTGTGTAAAATATTACCCATACTAGTGTGTAATACTTAGGCTCTTTCCTCTGTCTCTATTTCGTTTGTTTAAATATTTTAAGTAAATAATAAAAATACAAAATAAATTCTATAAACAATTTATACAAAAATCCTATAGAAAATAACCATTTGCATCTGCATACATACTTTATTGAATCCACTGTTTGAAAATAAACTAACCTAATGTACTAGAGTACTACCTTGCAAAAGGTGTGGAAAAATACAGTTTAGGTATTTTCTTTCTATCTATCAATTAACTCAGAAATTTCTCTACTTATTTACCCTAATCTAGCTAGTTACTAACTTTCACAGCATATACATTTCTCCTATCTATCCCTAACAGAAATAAAACAAAAATATACTATATTATTTATAAATCTTAAACTTTCTAGATACAGTAAATAATTTAAATGACTGAAATAAACAAGTAAAATATAGAAGTATAGATGAGGTGACAATAGCTTAAGGAACCTGTTCCTCCCAACCAACTCCTAGAGAAGAGCTAGATTGCAATTCTCAGGACCCCCAAGCTTGTCTCCTAGTCCACCTGGTAGAAGTACTGGGTGAGAGATGTAGTCTAGAAATCCTCTGCAACTCCATTGATTGTTCAACAGTAACTCAGTTCTGCTTGTAGCAGTATGAACTCAACTTAGAATATCTGCACTAGTTTAGATCTTCAGCACTTATCCACTCAAACTTACTTCAGCTAGTCCCCTCCATCGAATTCTCTTCTACACTTCATTCACTCAGAATGATCACGAATCCAGAATGAGCATCCTCAATTGTCTTCAATGGGAAGTTTTATTAGAATGCCTAGGTCTTTTGGGTTAGTTTTTACTTAATGAGCCACCTGCTCTTGTTCCATTTTCTCGAGGAATCATGACCACAAAAATAGGGAAGTTGCCACCTGCAACAGCTAGAAGTAGTTTGAGGATGCTACCACATGTCAATCTTCTCTCAGCCCGTCCTCCTCCATCAAGTGACCAGTAAAACACTCATTTAACAGCTTCCCTAAGCTGTTGTCTCATATTTCATTTATTTATTAATAAAGTATTCTGAAATTACATTAAATTATCCTTGACCCCACTTGGCCATTAATTACAAACTTTAACATAATGTTTCTTAAAACATAAAAATGTTTTGCAAATTGGGGCATGTGACAGTAGCAGCCACATTTCTTCTCAAAGATATCTACCACTATTTTAGTTGTTTTATTTAAAGTCTATTATGTTTTCGCCATTTAATAGAATATGTATTTATTGTATCTATGTTTTCCTTGTAATCAGTATGTGTTTATGATTTTATATTTTTTCTTTCATTTCGTTCTCAAATAAATCAGGATCAGTGGTATCAGAGTGATTTTCTCTTTGATTTTTTATCGGTGCATGTCCTCGACAAGGTCAAGGTCTAGAGAGATGGGTCTAGAGATAGTTTCACAAGGGGAATACCACTCTCACCACCCCAAGCGACCTCCCGTCGTGGAATAAAAGAGAGGTCACAGAGCAGGATAACCTGTCAATTTTTTGCTCGAGGAATCCCTTACGTGACAAAGGAACGAGATGATGGAAATTTCGCCCAGATCCTTCAACAAATGTCGGTGACAGGAAATGCACCTTCAACGAGCAGTCATTTCGGAGATATAACTCCCTTCAAAGTACAATTTAGCTTTGATATTCCTTTATTTGAAGGTCATATTGATGTCAATTCCCTAGATACATGGTTTAATCTACTAGAAGGGTATTTCTCTATCCACAATTTTTCTGATAGGGAGAATACCACCTTTACGTTCCTTAAGGAGGTCCCCTAGGTCAAAAACTGGTGGGATACTTATTATGGAAAAAACTCATCAGACAAGTCAAGAATGTTCAAGTTCCCATGTGGGCCTCTTTCATAGATGTCGTCAAGGAACAGTATTACCATGTGGGAAACTATGATGAAGGAATCTGAGCGACACTTGGTACTGAAATATCACAGTGGCCTACATCGGTACATCCAAACCGAGATGGAATTCCTAGGCATCTCTTCACATGGATCTTCCTATCAATATGTTGTGAACATCAATGAGAAATTTTGGCAAAAGAACAAGCGATGCTTTGGACCTGCGAATACACCGCAGAAGCAAGGAAAGGGAAACCATGGACCGTAGAACATAGGATAAGGAAAGGATAACCAATCCCCTCCAAAAGAAAATAATGGTAATGGAAAGACAAAGAAGGACACCGAGAAGTGGTGTGACTTCCATGAAATCCCCTGGCACAACCCTAATGAATGTCGCTCAAAGCAGTCATCGGTGGTCGATATCAAAGCTTTAGAATCATATATCGATTTTGATTTAGAACCTAATGTCACATCCACATACTATGGGAAGTGGATCATTGATGCATAACCCAGTGTCATTATGTCTACCACACAAATCCAACCAGAGGAACCTGTAGAGTTAGAGGCAGAGGAGTGCCTCTTCCACTCATAGATGTGAGTGAAGGGAATCCCCTTACATTTTGTTGTTGACTACGGCAACCAAAAGAACCTAATCTAAACATAATTCATCAAGATATTGGAGCTTCTAACAACACCACACCCACAACCATACAACATCAGTTGGCTAAGACAAGGACAACGTATTCACATCACTCAGCAATGCCTCCTACCATATGGAATCAATCCTTTCAAAGCCGAGGTATTACGTGATGTGGCCCAAATTGAAGTCTGTGATGTTCTTTTAGGACAACCATATATGTGGAATAATCATGTTGTATATGAATCACAACCTTGTAGTGTCATTGTCACTTTGGCAGGACAACTCTATCGGATACCAGAGACAGTTGAACCTGGCACAATCTCAGAGGACGGGAAGATAATCTCCCACACTGGAAAATTTTCCCTCTTCATAATTTTCTCTGAAGGAAAACATCAAATCACAGAGACCTCCACAGCCTCTACACAGAGTTTCTCTGCTCAGTAGAAACAAGAAGAACATAGAGTCAGTGTTGCCTCATTTATTCGAGTACCTCTATAATGCAAGGCCACGCATTCAAGGTGCTCCTCTAGAAAGAAACCATCAACAATAGTTCATACCAAGTACAACACAGCAACCAGAATTGTTCAATAGCTCCAGTGCATCGATCAACAACAATTACATCCATCTAAAGATGTCAAAGAAAGGCATCCTCTTCACTTCAACAAATGCCACACTAGGAAATCAACTCACCACACAGTTCGAGACATGATACAGGATTTGATGCAATTAAGACCATTGCTTCATAAGGGGGGAGGATTGATATAGATGGATATCAATGGCCACCCACATGTTCCACTAGCTCAAAACAATAGTCCATTTTGGAAGTCTCCTAGTAATTTTTTTATGGTTTTTGGGTTCCAAACTTTCGGGGTCGTTTTGAGGTTATAAACGACGTGTTTTGGCGATTCTAGGAGTCAAATGGGTGCCAACGGCTTGCATTTAACCCATTCAAAATATGTAAAGCTTGGATATACCTTTCCAATGAGTTATCAAGGGCCCAAATCAAAGATCGTATGCAAAGTTATGACCCACAAAAGTTGGTTGTTTAACTAACCACCTTGGGGTCGCAAACTTTATGACGGTTCATCGTCTAGGGTTATGTTTTGGACCATTAGGGTTCTATCCCTAATGCTTATTATAAATATGCCCTTTTGGCCTCATTTTGTATTCAGCATGGCATGAATGATCGTAGCATTCGCATATCTTCTCAGAGATAGCTACCACCATTCTAGTTGTTGTATTTGCAGTATGTTCTATTTCATCCATTTAATATAATTTGTGTTCATTGTATCTATGTTTTCCTTGCAATATGTATGTGTTTATGATTCTATGTGTGTTATTTCATTTCGTTCTCACATAAATATGGATCAAACTTGCCCTTGAAAATCATACTTAGGGGGTCTTTGTCTCCCCTGATTTACAATTCCAAAACTTATGGCATCCAATGCTGCTCTCCTCTCACACAGTCGCATGATCAACTTGGATTTCTGCAATTTCTATGTCCAACACCCTAAATTTGGCAAAAGCCCTAATTAGCAATTCAAAATTATGTCAGTAACCGAAATCTCATTTTCATTCATGAGAAAATAATCGTATACCTTGTTGGGCCTCAAAATTGTCTTTTATAATGGTTTTATTTACATTAATTTCTAACCTATTTACCGTAATTTAATAGAGTCTGTTTTCAATAAGGTTTCCTTTTACTCTATTTTATTAATTAAAATTTCGTAAATATAAAATAAGGCAAATATGTTATTTTTATGTATTAAATGTAGTATTTTGCAAATAATAGGCGTTCTGCACTCCATTCGGCCCCTTCTTCCGGTCCTAAGTTTTGCACTAAGTTTGATAACATGTTTCTTATTGGTTTACTACCTGAATTTAACTGTGTTCTCTGATTCTTGTTGGTTCCGTGATATTTGCATCTACAAATTAAAATTTTGAATTAATAATATGTCTTTAACATTGTTTCAAATTTAACAAATAAGCCATTAAGTAATAAAAAGGTTATTATTATGATTTAAATATATACTAATCCATTTTTAATATAAACATAATATAAAACAAATAAACAAAAAAAACACAAATAATCATTACATAAAACAATTAAACATAAAACAAAGTCAAATAATGTTTTAATAATTTTTGTTTTGATACTATAAACAATTTGTTAGTTTGTAACAATATTTTAAATTAACGAAATATATATACTCATGCATTTTTTTGTATGCAGGTTCACGAATCTGCATATCCTGGATCGGCATATACGTAATTGATACAATGATTTAAACACATGCAATCTATTCAATAAAATGGTTCGCGTGGGGGAGGCCAACTCCAGGAATTTAGCATTCAGTTCAATAACTTGGCACTCAGCCTTCAACATGGCCAACAAACTAGCAGAAAATCCACTCAGAATCTGGATTTATGAACAAATCTTAGTTACAAGTCATCCAGACGCTCATGCAGACCACGTGGTTTTAACACATAGTTGATTTTCGGGATAGATTTGCGGGAAAAGAGAAGCGAAATTGAAAATTTTGGCACATGGGTTTTGTGCAGAATAGGCCCATTTCAGTCACTATGAGGAATTTTTTCCAAATTCATATCCATTTGGGAGAAAATCGTGGTTCTTTGAAACCAACTTTTCATGAAATTATGGTTAACCGTTTTCTGAATTCGTGGGTAGTTGTTACAACAGTAATGAACCTCTATTTTTAGCAAGAGGTAGTCGACCTGATCTCCATTGTAATCATCTTATAAATACCTCTTTGGTTTTGAAGAGGAGGAGGAGAAAACCCTTTGCAAACCTTTTCCTTAGTTTAATAAAAAGTCTCCATTTCAGCTGTTGGTGATCATTCTCGTTTCTCTATTGATGATCGGTGACTGCGTAGCATAGGAACGTAGCCCCTTATTAATGAGA
>LPNX010689844.1:169277-236648 GCA_001517045.1 Pseudotsuga menziesii | reverse complement strand
TATATATTACGTTTTCTAGCTGTAAGTTATTTCATTTCTGCAAGCAAAATGTTTGTTTTCTTGTAGGTGACACTTTGTTATTTATTTCCTACATTTTTATGCAATTTTTGCCTTCAGAATCCATACGATCGTCCAGTCATCCCTCTATTCAGAATATGTTTATGACTTAGATAGTTTATGAATTACTTTCATTTGTTTTCATGCCTAAAACCTAGATTAGCTTGAGCTTGTTTAAAATATTGTCATATAATTTGTTGAATATCAGTTTGTCTCATTTCTAAAATAGGTTCAACATTCCATTTTCTCTTTTCATTTGAGTCCATAATCAGTCTTTCATTTTCAGTTACACGGCATTTCATTGTCTTAGGCTTTGTTAGTTTCATTTCTTCAAGTTATTTCATTTCAGTAGATTTAAACGATTAGTACTTAGTCTCAAATTCAAGCTTAATAGGTTCATTTAGATTTTAAAGATGCATTGGTTTTTAGTATTTTAAAAGTTTGATGATAAAAGTTCACATAACCTAGTTTAGTGAAATTTTACTCTTCAAGTTGTAAATTAGTTGCATGATCTTTTTATGATTGGTTAACATTTTTTAGTTTATGGTATACTTTGTTGAAGAGGTAGAGTAGAAGTATTTTGCTTTTCTATTGTAGGTTTTCTTATAGTTAAATATATTTTCAGTTATTGTTTTGTACTTAGTTTTAGGTTTGATTATAAAGCTCCAACTTTAGTTTGCTTTCATTAGTTTACTGTTTTGCCACGCATTTATTTGCGCTTGGTCTTTAGAATAATATTTTATTTTCTTTCTACGAATCCACAATTACTTGTTTTGCTTTCTACAAATTTGCAATTAAATAATTCATTGCTTTCCATAACTCAGTTGCACTTGCATTCTTAGATAAGCATTTACTTATGCATACATGGAATAGTCTCCAATTTATAATATAGATCAGATAATTTGCTGCAAGTAGTTAGTTTTGCTTTCTTTAGTTGAATCACTTTCAGGCCAAGCGACTACTTTCTAGATTAGTATCTGCAATTTCCTTCCATAGAATATATTAGCATAGAATTAGACTAGTTTGAATCTCAGTTATCAATCAGTTTCCTGCCTTTATAGAATAGATTAATATATGATTAGATTAGATTTGAAATTATAGTTACTTTCTAAGTTCTTAGTTAATTTCTTATTTTCATAGATAGATTAAATTCTTGCATTTGAATTATGAAAGTCATGCATGTAGTTTAAGATCATATAGTTGCATGTTAGTGCATTTGCATCTTTAGTTAGCTCAGGTTAGTTCAAGCCTTCAATCCTTCACATATAGTGTTTGCATCTCACAAGCTCCCTTCCTGGGTTGACAATTAAGTGTTGAATTAGATAGGGCATAATTTACCCAAGATACCTCTAGAATGGAAGACAAAGGGGGGGGACGGTTTAGCTGTTAGAGATCAATTACTCAATGAATTGTTTATGGTTTCTCATGTATCAATCTCCATGCTCGTCAACTTGCCCCGTTTTTGTTTTCCTTGCATCGTGGAATTTCTTCCACCTTAGGCACCATTGACTCTCTCTCCCTCTCCTTCATGCATATATCTCTTCACATCGACCTCCAAACAACCAACTACCTCCTTACGGAATTATGGTCACCATTCTGGTTCAGCAACAAGTGACTTGGGGTTCTGCATACAGGATCCATAGAAATGGTTTTTGTGGCAATGACTCTGCCATCTTATTTAACCTAGAACTACTAACTCAAAATCAAAATACGTTTGGTTTAATGTTGATCACATGAGCCCAAGGATGCTCATGCATCATAGTTATACAAAAGGATGCCTAGGAAATTAGAGAACTTACAAATTCACAAATTCCAAGCATGGGGTTTTGAGATAGAATGAAACAAGGGCCTTCAAACTTTAGAAGTGCAAGTGGAAGCTTGTATTTAGAATATCACAATGTTAAGTTTATATTTGCATTGGGGTAAGGTTCGAACAATTACGCAAAATTCATGGCTTTAAGAATCTCCTTAATTGTGCTTTGGAGAAAATTTTAAGGATATCTAGATATATGGGGAGTCAATTGTAGTATTAAACTAGATGAAAGGGAACAATCAATTTTCCAACATCAAATTTGGGCCAATTAGAGATCATTTTAAAGAGGTGACAAATCCATTTAAATATATTTATTTCAATCATATTTTTTGTGAGGTAAATATGGAAGCAAACTATTTATCAAAGGAAGCACAACAAGTTCCTTAAGGTACTTTGATCTATGAGGAATGTGAGGATGGAACTATTGTGATTACTTCAATCAAATTCTAATTTAGTACAAATTATGGAAGCTTACAGATTGTTTTTGGTCTATGATAGAATATTTGAGCCACCAATTGTTAAGAGTAAAATTTACACCCAAAAATTTTGTATTTGTTTTAGTTTCTAGCTTATAACAAAGGGAAGTATAACTTCTCATTTTGGACTATTTAAGAAAAAATTGTGCCAATTTTTATGTTGACTTTGAGGCATCATTCATGGGACAAGGAAGGGTTCATGAAATTTTGTGAGTGCTAAAAGAACATAATCAATGTAATTTTTATTCAATCTATGAAAATAAATATCATTATGTGCATCAAGCACCAATTTTTTATAAATACTCATTCATCCCCATAGTAATTATCTTTGAGAAGTGAGTACATTTATTGCATAATTCACCTACTAATCGGCTTCCATTCCTACTAAATATTTTTGTCATGTGCTTGAATGTTGCTTTCTACTAGTTGATATCATGTTTACCTACTAATTAAGTCTATGCACATGTGTTGTCCTCTATGTTAAATTATCTAAACAATGAGTATAGTTTTACACCTTTACCATTGTTGAGGTAATTTTTACACTTAGCATAGATTCAGTTGTAAGATGAGACATACGTTTTAAAAGAAAAAAAATATGTAAGAAACATGCATGCACACAATAGTTTGAAAGCTCGGGAAGGAATAAAAAAGTCCTCCCACAATATACATCTAAATTTTCTCATTAATAAAATCTTCATAATTCTCAAGGAAAAATGAGTTAATGTTACAACATTTTTGTCATGAATGTTTGAATCAAAATTAACTTATATCAATATTAAGTTAGTTGATCATGCTTAAGACTGTGTTTTTATTTATTATAATTTACCTATACAATATTTGTGGCAAGGAGCAACTCATTGTCAATTGAGCTTAGCTTAAAACTCAAGTTCTAGTCTTTATAGTGAATAAGAGGAAGTGCTCGACTATGCAAAGATTTAAGTTGTTGTTGTTGATGGTGATGATGATTAACGTCCACTGAGACCAACTTTGGTCTATCGAACCTTAAGAAGGAAAATACTTGGTTTACTTTAAAATCTTGTTCCTGTGCTCAAAAGGCTTGCCAAGAAGCTTTCCAAGCTCATTATAGTTTTGGAGAGTTAGGAGGTTATAAAGGTTTGTATTGTAACAAATATTATGAAACTCATATCTAATGTGGGTGTAAGCAAGGCACTCTAGGAGAAAGTGATTTTCATCCTCAATACTCATAGACTCACACAGATTGCAAACTCTTTCCGCCCACGGAGTTTTAGGAATAGACCAACGCCCTGTTTCGCTATGGAGTTCATGAGAGTTTGTTCTAATCTTGGCTATATTAATTTTCTTTCGTGAGCTAGTTACTACCTAGAGATACTTTTAACCCTCCAAGTTTGGATTAATGACCTCCTTATAGTATCTTAATTTTCTCTTAACCACTAAATTTTCCTCACACCATCATTTCTCTTTAAACTTAGAAGTAATAATATTTTTTACATTGTCAATGTTATGCAAAATGTCATTTTCATTAATGCCCCAATGGTTTAACCAAGCCATGGTATCTTTACACCAACACTGCTTGAGGCGTAGTTGGTTTAGACTTGAGTTTAAAGCAATTTTAGGAAGTCTATCATTTCCCATGTTATTTATATTATGCTTGTACATCAGGTATCTAGTCATAGCAATGCTCTCGATAGGAGAAAGACCCACTTCTATGAGGAGAATAGGATAAGGCGTATTGATTTTAATTTTGAGGTTATAAGTTATAAACCGCTTCTGGATTTGCTTAGTCTTCCTCCAAGATTCTCTAGAAATGTTGCACCCGCCTACTTCACAACCATACAAGATAACAGGTATCACAAGAGTTTCAATGGAAACTTCGTTTTATCCCACATGACCAGATTGGTTGATTTACATCTATTTTCAAGACCAAAATAAGCTTTCCACCCTCCATTAATCCTTTTCTCAATGCTATAGTTCCAATTGAGCTTGTGATGAATATCAATTCTGAGATACTTGTAAGAAGTCACTTCCTCTAGATTTCTATTATCATAAATCAAATTTGCATAGGTGTATTTCTTAGATTTTATAATCATGAATTTTGTCTTGTCAGTGTTAACAGTCATACCCATGTTAGAGTAAAAATATTTAAGAATTCTTAATTGCTTATCAAGATCAGAAGGACACCTTGCCATAAGAAACATCAGCATAAAGCAGGAGGATGATAACTATCCTAGCTAAGATTGTACCGGCGCAACCTGCTTCTTCTAAACACTTTTCTAGCTTATCAATGTAAATGCCAAAAAGGGTAGGGTAGAGGGGGAAACCTTATTTAACTCCAATATTACAATTTATAGTTTTTTCCCACCCCTCATTATTCTTAAACTTGGCAATGACCTTTTTGTATAACCTTATTGCGGCAACTCTCAACTCAAAAGGAACCTTAATCTCCTCTAGCTTATTCCGTGGATTATTTCTACGCAATGTATCAAAATATTTTCTAAAATCCATAAAGCAACAAAATAGGTCAGACTTATTATTACGACATTCCTCTGTAATGATCCTAAGTGTAAGGAGGTGGTCCGTGGTTGAATGATTCCTTCTAAAACCTGCTTGGCGTTTATCCCTCTTTCCTTCCATTTCTAGCCATCCATTGATCTTCTTTTCTAAGATAATACCATATAACTTAGCAAAGAGAGGGCTAATCATAATAGTCTGATTGTTAGAGGGGTCATTTTTATCGCCACTTTTGAAAATATGAATAATGAGGCTTTGAGTCCAAGGTGTAGGAAACCCATGCTTGACCACTAGATTAAAGAGTTTGTGGATGTGCGTGATGAGGAAAGGACCTCCAATTTTTAAGATTTCTACTTGGTAGCATTCAATGTCTTTGTATTTTCCATTTCTTAAGCGCTTAACCCCAAAATCTATGTCTTCTAACAAGAAGACTTCTTTCATTGTAAGAAGGGTTTGATTGTTATCTCTGGTATTCGGGGATTCATAAAGCGTTTTAAGATAAGAATTACAATCTTTTAAAGCAATTTACTATCTTCTTTTGTTTTGCAAGTTAGAATTTGCCTCCAGAATTTCTTAGCAGCCGCCTTCAAGAGGTGTAGGAGATTTTCCTGCATTTTACTTAGATATTGTATTTTTTATTTTAATTAAGGTTGTAGTGATTTATCTTGTCCATTTTTATCGCATCTGTAGTAGCTTGCTTAATTTCTTTTCTCGCATCTTTACACTCTTGATCATACCAAGGGTTGGTTCTACTATTGCTCGTTTTAGTCGAGAATTCAATATAGAACTTTTTAATGGATGATGAGAGGGTTATAGCAAAATTATGGTAGAGATTGTCTATATTCTCCATGCTAGATAAAAGAACCAGTCCATTTTTTAGATTACGGAGAAAAATGCCAGCTTTATTTTTATTGAAGATCAGGTGCTTTTGGCATTAATAGTTTTCCTCTTGGGGATCACTATACATGGAAATATTGAGAATTATAATTAATGGTCTATGATCAGAGTCAGGCTCAATATGGTCGTTGAAGATGTTCAAATCTATTAATTTGTTTTATATAGGGATATTAGATATAACATAATCTACCACACTAATTCCAAGCCCATGGATACAAGTCATTTGGCTAGAGTTTGGCCATTTTGTGAGACTGTTGCAAATGATAAGATCTTGAGCACTACAAAATTTGACCAACTCAGACCCGAATAAATTTTTACCTAGATCTTCAGAACTCCTTTTGTACCTATTAGCTAGCTCAAGGTCTTCGTCTAACCAAAGAGGATTACGGTTGGAATAGTTTCTTAAAAGAATAGCTTGGTTACTAGAAGTTCGAGCATTGAAGTCACCCATAAAACAGATATTTCCTTCCTTAAACAAGAAATATCATGTTCTAAGCGATCATAAGGACAATTTTTATCTAAATTGGTTCTTATATAGAAGTTGGAATTAATAGGGGCAAAATAACAAATGGCTATGTATGTTTTTTCATCATTAATGTCTGTGATCTCTATCCAAATAAATTGGTTGTAAGGGTCCTTATAAAGCCTAACATGTGGGGATATGTTCTTCCTAATGTAACAAGCTATACCCCCAATGCCTCTACAACATGAACGTTTATTCCATATTGACCATTGGACATATCCGTCTATATCAGGGACCTTCGACTCCTTGTGTTCCCAAGTTTCAACCAATAATATAATATCAATTACGTGCAGGATCCAACTTAACTTGAAGCCTTTGGTCCATGAAAATCCCAAGTAAATGTATGATTAAGTTGTAGTGATCAATTCACTCATATTTGTTTTATATTCTTTTTAAAATATAAATAACAATTATTTCTTTGAAAAAGAAATAATAAAATTTTAATTATATCAAATTAATCAATTTAAAATAGTTTAATAAAATTAAAACTTTATTTCTCAATAATTTAAAATATAATTTTAACATAATTGAAATCATTCAAATAAAACTATGATTTTCTAATTAATTTAAAATAAAAGTTTAAAGGTCAAAATTTTAAATATATTAAAATAATCAATTCAAAGAATAAATTAAATAAAGTTAAAACTTTACTTTTTAAATAATTTGTAAATAGACCATATAAACTAAAACCATACTTTCATGACATCACATCCATTTAACCCAAAAGGATTGAACAAATGTAAGATTAATTAAGTTTTTAAAAACCTTAATAAAAGCTTTGCCCACAAGACACCAGTGGGGACAGACCCCCATAGAATGAGACAATTCTACAGGCAACGATATTTGATCAAAAGATTCGTTAGAGGTACCTTTCATACTAAGTATATCAATTATTGCATTGCACTTTTGCCTTCTTTATTCCATGACCATGGCCCATCAAAGACTTAGTGAAACAAAAGTCCATCCGTGTCTAGCAACTTCCATGATGCATAACCTTGGTTTCAGTGTTGTGAGTTGATGGTATATATTTCAATATTGTAAGAGAAAGGCATCTATGTAGCTGTCAAACTTACATATATCGTACAAAGAGCATTCCTATGGATGTATATATCTTTTTTTTTACATTTTTAAATTATTGGTAAGTTTGATGGTTTTTTATAATGGTTAGTTGAAGTGATTTTTGTGATGATGATGGAACTTTAAATTTGATTTGATAAATATTAATATTGAAAATTTTGAAGAAAGTGTAATTACTTTAATAATTTACAATTTTAATAATAAAAAAATTAAGTTATTTTGTTTGTTTGCATACTAAGTTTAAACATTCTTATTTAACTTAAGTTATTGGAAAGATATCTTTGATATTGGTTTTTTTGACACATAGTGGGGCAATAACGTGTTCCAAGGGTTGAGTTGATTTTCCATTAAAGTGGTATGTAAATTGTTGTATGGAAAGAAGTAAGGTGTATTTTACAGTGAAGAGATTGTAATGCCTATCATAATTCTCTATCTTATTTGTCCATGCGACCCAATTTTAAATTTTATACAAAACTTATAAAATTGAGTATATGCATATCAACACACCAATGCAAATCCATGGTAAATAGGAATCTTTTAAGCATTAACCGTTTTTCGTCTTAATTGTTTTTTATCCTTCTCTATGTTTAATAGATTTAGAATTAAAAATATGCATTGGTAATTAGAACATCGTAAAATTGCTTGAATTATATTTAGTCATAGTGTGATATATATTTGCTAGGGGCATTAGAGCATTCAAACGAGACTTTCCTTATAGATGAGAATTATAAAGGACACACCTATACTACCCATGTTATTGTGCCCACTCTACACATTTAATAGCCAAGTGTAGAGTGGATAAGTATTAAAAGTGTCGAAGGAAGAAGCACATCTCAAAATGAATGTTCTCCTATTCTTTTCCTCATTTAGAGCTTCTTGCTATGAATGCAATTGGAGTAACAATGAGATTTTCGCTATGAATGCAATTGGAGTAACAATGTGATTTTTGTCGTTAAAAGAGATAAGTAAAAAAAGATTGAAAATTCAAGATAAGATTATAATGAGATGAGTTATTTATCATCAAAGTTAATTAAATGTCTAAAGGTATAATAAGATGAGACATCCTAAGTATTATTGCATAACCTTAAGTGTTTGATAAGGCACTAGTTATCTAAGTTAGTGTGATTTGATCAAAACCATTCAAAACTAAGCAAGTTATTGTTTTACTCATATCTTCAAAAAAATAAATTCACACATATGTATATGTAATATATCTATTTCTAATAGAAAGTAAATATCCATTCTCCTCTCAATCGAATCAAATCAAACCTCCCAAGTTGTCACCATGACCATGGAGTTGGATTTGACACAACCTTGAAAACACCCTAGATTCCCCTTCTTAACTTCATTACCCCTAGATTTGGATTTGCCAATAACCCAAGGTTACCCCTAGATTTGGATTTGCCAATAACCCAAGGTTACCCCTAGATTTGGATTTGCCAATAACCCAGTGGTCGTTTGAGTGCCCAAACCCATCATAAATGTTGGTTATTGATGGCCCCCATGATCAAGAGAGCTTTGGAAAGCTCAAAATTGTGTTGGTTATGGATGGCCCCCATGATCAAGAGAAGACAGAATTATGTACAGCTTTGGAAAGCTCAAAATTGTGATAGGTATCTTTTCTCACAGGCCACGTGTCATTGTTTTTGTGTTCATGAGTATAACAAAAGCAACCCCTAAGGTTCTTTATCTTTTCTTAAAGGCCACGTGTCATTGTTTCTGTGTTCATGAGTCTAACAAAAGCAACCCCTAAGGTTCTTTTTGTTCTTTGATGGATAAGGAACTACGACCTCTAGAATCTCTTTATGCTCAAAAGATAAAATGGCTGCAATGCTTCCAATGTTATGCTTTCAACCAAGTGGGTACCTTACACCTTTGGCTTTGAAGCTCACCCTACCATTTTAGCTGCCCTAAATATGATTTATTAGGTAGAGCTTATCACTATTTTATCCCTCCCTGCTGAACCGTTGCTTCATCATCATCAGCCTCTCATTATTCAATTCTAATGGCCACTGCTTCTTCTTCTGCGTATCCAATACTGCTGCTGATATTCGCCTTCTTATTCTTGATTTCGCCATGGTATGTCAAACAGAAGAACCCATATGATAAGTATGAAGCACCACAGAGGATTGTTACAAAGCCATCAGCTGCCAAAACTAGCAGCGGTACTGGAGGTTGGCTGCCATTGCTACTGTTGCTGCTTACTTTAGCAGCGATATATATATCATCTTGTTTAGGCAAAAGATCACATGCATCTGTGCGTGCAGCACCAGATTCATCCTCCATAGGGTCTTCATGGGCCGTTGGGGGTTTGCTCATCATGCTAATTCTCATCTTGTGGTGGCAAACTACAATGCAGCAAGGAATCCAGAGTTTTGCAAGATATTGAACAACATGGGTTGATGTTTCTCCTTTTCTCCTTTAAAAATATGTATATTTTGAAGGATGAGTGTGTGTTTCAATTATGGGCAGAAGCAGTAGAAACCTAGCAATGAGAAAGAACCATCAAATCGCTCTTTGAAGGAGTAGATTGAGTATATATGCAGTCAACCTTTTCATCTATGCTTATGAATTTCTTTAATATGAAGGGTGAATATAGAGAGATGAAACAATACAGTAAGTTTATAATTTCCTGTATTTGTTAGTGTTTTTCTATATGAATATATATATATAAACGAGTTTGGCCAATAACTAGTTTTTTCAATTTTAAAGTAAATAATGTATATATACAGCATGAATGGGTGTAATGATTAAGAACATGTCTTTAACTTGTTTTAATTTAAAGCTGTGTCGAATCTTAATTCTGGATTTATGAAATATGAATATGGACCTTAGAATTGAATGTAAATTTAAAATGATAATTAGTGTATCAATATTTTTTTAACATGTTACACATTTCTTCCAACACAAAACCTCAAACTTCTCTCCAAACTTGTTACCCATAACATACTTAAAGCTGGTTGTTCATCAATACCCCTAAGTGAACTTTTGTGAGATTGTAAACTTACTATTTATTGTTTCACAGTGACTATTGATTGTCTCAGTTGCAATCCTCTACCATAAGAGATCTCTTAAAAAGAGACTGCCCACTGTTACACTGTGATTTATGAAATCATGCCCTTGGAAAGTAGCATATGTCATGAAATGGTAATGTCGCTGGTCATCTGGCTTTTGTGTGGTCAATGTTGGAAAGAAAGTAAGAACCCAGAACCAAATGCTGATGGGTTTGAACAAGTTTTTAGCTCAAACCAAATGCAAAAGAAACGAGAAGAGAATATGTAAAGGATCTAAACAGTTGTTGAAAAAACACCTACCAACAAGCTAAGGCCACTTGTTGAAAGCACTTTTCACTTAATGGTACAGAAGGATGGATGCATACAACATATTTAAATTCATTATAAAGTCCACGTTTCAGGAATATTTAATAAAAAAATGATTCAAATACAAATATTATGTGATTAGGATGTAATATATCTTTATTAAATATTTTATTAAGAATAATATAAGATGAATAGATACAACAACTCAGAGCGTGAACATTATTGTATTGTAAATGCAACAATTATTCTCCATAAAAACTACAATTCTGAAATCTATCTAGGATCATTATGCACTAATAATTAATGGACATCAACTTCCAATAGTTAATTTCATTATTGACCATCTTTCTTGAACAATATCTCAACTATCAAATAGTTATATTGATGTTGATTTACTCTTTGCTTTGCTTGAATCATTGGAATTTAGTGATCCAACATCATTAACAATCTCCCACTTAGGGGATTCACCAAGTTTTTGAATCTTGATTTCAACTTTTTCCATTCTCTATGGAAGTAAACCAAACTTGGTTTGACAACATTTTAACTTATCAATTCATAGACCCTTCATGAATGCATTTGCAACCATTTGATATGTGTTGTAATACCTTAAATAAATTCTACCTTACTTGTAATGCCAATGTTTTGCCTCTAAAAGTAAATATGTAAATATGCATTTATTTCGGCATGCTAGAAGCATGAGATAGTGGTTGGAATGACCAAGACATTACTTGTGTATATTTCTGTATGTTTTTTAATAAAAAATCATGAATGGTTGAAGGAGAGGATCGAACAAAAAGAGATGTGGGGTTATGAGTTTACAAGTAGCGAGGGTGAAAGAAAGACCAAGGGGTAAAAAGGACCCTAGTTAGAATGTGATTCGGATTTATGTGGGAACAAAATGAAAGAACATATATAGAATCGTAAACAACACACATTGGAAACATAACAAACATACAGTAAACACATACTCTATTAAATGTCGGAAATAGAACAGACTGTAAATACAACAACTAAAATGGTGGTAGCTATCTCTAAGCAGAGATGTGGCTACTATGCTCATTCATGCCAAGTTGAATACAAAATGAGGCCAAAAGGGACTACTTATAATAAGCATGAGGGAGGGAACCCCAAAAGTACAAAACATAACCCTAGAAGATGAATCGTCATAAAGCTTGTGGCCCCAAGGTGGTTAGTTGAATAGTCAACTTCTCGGGGTCTTACCTTTTGCATGCAATCTCCGATTTGGGCATTCGATAGCCCATTGGAAAGGTCTATATGAGATTTACATCTTTCAACTAGAGACAATTACACATCACTGAAAACCATATCCTCCCCCACCCATGAATCACCAAAAAACGTTGTTTAGGGCCTCAAAACGGCCCCAGAAGTTTAGGACCTGAAAAACCGTAGACAAATAACTAGGAAACTGCCACAATGGACAATTGTTTTGAGCCATTGGAATAGGTGGGTGGCCACCGATCTCCATCTGGATCAAAATGTCTTTTGCCTCACCTTAACCTTAGGAATCCAAATAACCTAAGGGTTGTTGAATAAATTTTGTAAGTGTTAATTCTATGTTTAATTACGTTAATTGGAGATTAAGAGGGGGTTCCCTTGGGTGACAAGTTTCAAGTTCCCTGCATGCACATAAAAGTTGGGAATTTAGTTCAATTGGAGATTCTAGAAGGTCATGCCATCATTCCCTATGGAGGAATCAATTTAGTTTGGGAGAAACAAGGGTGTTGATAGTCAAAACATTGCTCCTTGTTTACGTGAGAAATACCAGATCTACTAAACTAGCTAACTATCCATGAATCCAACAACATATCAATCATATAAAGAACAAAAAGAGAAAAGGGACAAGAGTACACCAAATATACATGGTTCACCCAAATGGGTTACATCCATATGAAGGTTGTCTTTTATTGTCTACAGAAATCTCCTTCAATCTTACAAAGAGAGCAACTCCACAATAACCCCATTACAAAGATAGCACTATGCTTGTATGATTTTGATAGAACTTAAAAGGATCCCTTGACTCTATTATATACCAAGAGATATGGAGAAATTACTCTCACAGATTGCATGTGGGATAATATAATTCTCCTTTATAACATTTATTTATATAATATTTTATATCAAGAGTATATTATTCCATAATAAATAGGGGAAAATGGTTTACTCTTTTACATAATATTCTGGACAGCTTCTAACATAATACAAAGAGATTATTACCTTCCAAGAACTATAATATATTCCAACACTCCCCTTCAATAATGGATGGGAGAAAAACCCACACTAAAGGAGGAAGGAGTCATTACTAATGTTCTCCCCTTGTTGACAACTTCCCTCATCCAAAGCAAAGTGCAAAGATGCAAAAACTGTGGAGAACCTCCTGCAATAAACAATGAGAATGCATGATATAACAGAAATAATGGAGCAAATAAGAGATTTTATTGATCGCATGCCACTTCGAGGGGAAAACCTCCTTTGAGCAAGCTCAATACAAAATAACTCTTGGATACCTTCATTGGCCTCAAGACTCACTTATATACTAAGTCTAGTCTAAACAACCATTACTCCCCATGAATGTGGGATGATACAACATGCTAACATGACAACTTACAAAGCATATGCGTCCAACAAAATATACTAATGAAATAAAGAGGAGGGTTGACGCGGGTTCTTAACATCCCCTCCCTTTTAGAAAAGCTTTGTCCTCAAAACTTTAGATGTGGAAACTGTTGTTGAATCTGAAGGAGTAGTTCCCATGTAGCATCCTCTGGTTGCATGACGTGCAAGTGAATTAAGACCTATGTGATGGACCAAGAGAGAAGCTGGCGAGTGCACTTAGTGAGGATGGCCTCTGGCTCTGAAATGATGGATCCTTCATTATCCAGTTCTAGTAAAACAAATTGTGCTCTGATGTTGGTGCCAATCACTTTCTTAAGACAAGAGACGTGAAATACTAGGTGAATGCGAGAAGAAGGAGGAAGTTCCAATTTATAAGAAACAGACCCAATATTCTAAAGAACTGTATATGGCCCATAGATCTTTGGAGCAAGCTTTTGATGCCCTTTGAGTTTCAAGTAGGATTGCTTGTAAGGTTGCAGATGAAGAAAAACCATATCACCCACTTGAAAAGTGCACTCATAATGGTGTTGATCGGCTTGTTGTTTCATGCAGTTTCTTTCCATGTGAAGATTGTCCTGCGGAACATGAAGAATCTAATGTCGGTTTTGAAGAACCATGTGAACTTCCTGAACTAGTGAACTGCTGTGGGTGTATGGAAGGAGTACTGGAGGTGCACGACCATAAACTGCTTCATATGGAGTCATTTTAGATGTAGTATGGTAGGAAGTATTGTACCACTATTCAGCGAGAGGCGGCCACTTTTCCCACTGATGTTGTTGTTCAGAGGTGAAACAATGAACATAAGTTTCCAAATATTTGTTGATGACTTCGGTTTGACCATCTGTTGGTGGGTGATAAACTGAACTCATGTTCAGTTTGGTGTTAGTGAGGTGAAAATGACTTGTGAAAGTTACGTTGTGGTATGAGACAATGGAAGAAGGGATTCCATGAAGAAGGAATATCTGGTCCATAAAAATTTGTGTGATTGAGGAGGTGGTATATGGGTGGCTAAGAGCACAAAAATGACTATATTTGGAGAGTCGATCAACCACAACCAAGATTACAGTCTTCCCTCCATATTTAGGGAGCCCTTGAATGAAATCCATCGAAATATATGTCCAAATCCTTGTAGGGATGGGAAAAGGTTTGAGCAATCCAGGTAGGATTGTAGTTTCACCCTTGTGGCCCTGACAAGGAGCACATTTGGCAACCATCTGTTGAATTTCTCGTTTCATTCCCTTCCAAAATAATTTACGTCGTGCCTCCTCATACAGTTTGAGGAACCCAGAGTGCCTTGTTGATGGAGAAGCATGGAGTTCATAGAAGACCGCGTGTTTAAGATCTATGCTCTGGGGAAGCACTAGATGACCCTAGTTTTCCAGAGAAGAACCATCCCAAGAGTAATGTGGTACATCAGAAGGGTTATTGTCCAACTATTGGATGATTTCAGATAATTAAGAGGCATTGACATATCCTTGTTGAATAGAATGTAACCAATTAGGAATAGGCATAGAAATAGTTGAAAGAGAAACATGGTAATCAAATGTGCGGGAAAGAGCATCCACCACAAGATTATCCTTACCCTTCTTGTAAGTGATCTCATAGTCATAACCCATGAGTTTGCTAACCCATTTTTGTTGTGTTGAGGATGAGACCCGTTGTTCCAGGAAATATTTCATACTCTGGTGATCAGTCTTGATGTAGAAATGATTGCCTAAGAGGTATGGTCACCACGTCTGTACTGCATGCAAAATAGCCATCATTTCCTTCTCATATGTAGAGGCGGCTAAATTCTTACCAGAAAGAGATTTGTTGGTGAATTCCATGGGATGTTCATCCTAAAGTAGGACATTACCGAGTCCATTGTCGCAAGCATCACTCTCAATAGTGAAGGGCTTGGAAAAATAGGGCATCTGAAGGTTGCATATCAATGAAAGATCCAACGGAGTAGTGGAGACCTCTAAAGGTTGGAGCTGAATGAAATGGAGCTGAGCGATGACACCATTTGAATTCTTCTTAAGGAGCTTTTCCATGTGATGTGAATTGATGATAATGAGAGACCCAGATTGTAATCCCTTCAATGTTTGTTTTTTCCGATTGACTGAAAACCGCATCCACAATTCAACAAAATCCCATAAGATGGATCCAAGTGTGCGTAACCATTGAGTGCCCAAAATCACACCACATCCTCCCAATGGCATGGTAAACATGTTAAAGCGCAAGTTATAATCTCCAATAGAGATACGCACATTGCGACACTTTACTTTGCAAGGTAAGGGGCCCCCATTGGCAATAATGACTTTAAAGCTGGAGCAAGGATGAACAAAACAATCAGCCTGTTTGGCAATCTGAGGGTCAATGAAGTTATGGGTGCTACTAGAATCAATGAGTATTGTGAGAGGGATCTTCTTGAAGAAACCCTTGACCCTCATGTTTTGTGGGGTGGTGACTCGAGCTAATGCATGGAGAGATATCTTTGGGTGTTCATCATGAGAAGGAGGATCAACATGAGGCTATTGAAGGTTGAACTGATCATATATTGGCTCCTGAGCAACTTCAAAAATTTCAAGTGCAGGAAGAGAAGCCACATTTAAGATATAGAGAGTTTGCTCAGCACATTGATGTCCCTTGGTGAATTTCTCATCACAATTATAACAAAGCCATTTTCTTACGTGCCTGCATCTAGGATTTATACAAATGCTTGATAGGAGTGGTTCTAGGAGTTGGAGGGATTGGAGGTATTTGGGGAACCATATTTCTGAATGGAACAAAAGTGGATTTGGGGTGTTGTTGAACCCTTATTGTCCTCCGCCAACTTAGCCAACCCTAGTATTTCCATCATTGTGTTGGGACAAAACATTTTAACCTTGGATCGGACTGTATCCTTCAGACCACTGATAAAACAACTCCTGTAGAATGCATCAGACAATCCTTCTGTGTGATTGACCAATTTCTCAAATTATGTTTGGTACTCTCTCACAGTGCTAGTCTGACGAAGTCTGGTGAGTACTCTTGTGAAGTCATCAAAACCACTAGGGGAAAATCATTGCAAAAGGAGTTAGCAAAAATATTCCCATTGTGTCTCTTCATGATCTTTGATGTACCAACGAAACCATTGAAGGGATTCATGTTCCAAATGAAAGGATGCAAGTGGGACGTTATTGACATCAAAATTGTTATGTAGACTGAAATATTGTTCTTCGTTGTAAATCCATTTAGTTGGATCATCACCATTGAAGCGAGGAAAATCAAGCTTCTGCCCACAAAAGTTGCTAGAGGAAGAGGACCCAGTGTCTGTAGAAGAGTCGAGTTGTTGTCGGTTGCTCATGGGTGAATGCGGAAGATGGAGGCCAAGAATTTTTTTATCCAGATCTTTGCGTTTGTTCTTGACGGTGGCAAGTTCTTCTTCCATTTGTTTATTTACACCTATGTGAGTGACAACCATAAGAATATTTTTTTTTAATTTTTAGCTTCGATGGAAATGATCTGTGGCGGTTCTAGAAATCTGTGCTTTATCAACTGGTAATGGATATGGACCCCATGTATGTTCAGCTTCCTAAAGGTTCAAGGGATTCACTCGACCACCAATGTTGTCTAATGGCTTGCGTATTGGGGCAGTACCCTTCACTCCATGACTTAGGTAAAACTGATAGCCGCTTTGACACAAATGATAGCTCTTGGTTTACCTCATAGGTGGAACTAGTCAATCAGGTAGGGGTCGTTTCCTTTTTTGCTTGGCAGGTCCTCCCAATGGCCAGCTACTTCGGGGTTCTTGTGGTACTCCTCACAATGAGTTTTAGGGTTATGCCCAAGTACTTCCCACAGTTAAGTGGATAGAGTTATTCCTTGATCCGAATGAATAATGTCAATGCAAAGAAGAAGAACTACTGCAATAATCACAACGCCAAAAAAAAAATTGGCAGAAATTCCATCCAATGGCCAAAAAACACGTAAATAGATTTAGGGTTTTGAGACGAAAGCTTTAAAATGAGCATAATTGGATCTATATTGCTCATAATCGCTATTATAACATGTTTCTAGAACTGGAACAACCACTCTGCATCTACCAATGCAATTGGAACATAAAGTTGGGCACCCGGTCAAACGATTTTCGCTCTGCAATTTTCGCGGCCGTCACCGAAATTCTGGAAAATGACTGATTTTAAATCAGCGATATATCCACTTTCATAACTCCAAATGAGATGATTTTTTTTGAAACTACATATTTTTGCAAGAGGAATTTAGATATGCAACTTGTTTCTTCTAAATCTCTGCAAAATGTTTCATAAATTTATCTGAAAGTCGCTACCCAATTTTGTCCTCCTTTTTTTGTCAAAAATAAGAGAGAAAACAAAATCCCACTTATGCCAAGGAAAGTGCTCTGATACCAGAGGTGGAGAACCTCCTCCAATAAACAATGAGAATGCACAATATAACAGAAATAATGGAGCACATAAAATATTTTATTGATCGCAGGCCACTTCGAGGGGGCAACCACGAGCAAGTTCAATACAAAATAACTCTTGGATACCTCCATTGGCCTCAACACTCACTTATATATTAAGTCTAATATAAACAACCATTACTCCCCATGAATATGGGATAATCCACCATACTAACAGGACGACTTACAAAGCATATGCATCCAACAAAATATACTAACAAAATAAAGAGGAGGGTTGACGTGGGTTCTTAACACAAACTTTGTCTATGTCATGAATTTGGTGAAGATATCGGTTTCTTGTTGCTCGGAAGGAAAATATCCACATAAATAGTACCATCTGCCACAAGGTCTTGAATATAATGAGCATCAATATCGAGATGCTTTGCCTTAGAGTGATATACCATATTATAAGCAAGTTGTTTGCACCTTGATTGTCACATTTCAACACTATAGGTGATTTCAGAACTAAACCAAGATCGGTAAGAACATGCCATAACCAAATTGCTTCTTTAGATGCTTCGTTGGCTTCTATGTACTCTGCTTCATAAGAAGATAAGGAAAAAGTCTTCACATTCTTACCGGACCAAGAAATCAAACTTGAACCAAGTTGAAATATATAACTAGCAGTTGATTGTTGATCAAAATTGTCACCCACCCAATCAAAATCTGTATATCCAAGAAGTGGAACCATAGCACTATTCGAATAAAATACACAATAATTCATTATCCCCTGTAAGTATCTCAGAATTCTCTTGGATACCTACCAACTACTTTCATGAGGTTGTTGCATGAAACTTGAAACCATATTGATGGAAAAAGAGATAACAGGCCTGATGTGAGTCAAATATATCAAATTACCCTCGAGTTGACAATAAAAAGTAGCATCAACAAGATGAGTGGTATGTAAATAGTTAACTTAACACCTAATTGAAATGGTGTTGGAGAAGGATTACATATGGAAACGAGCCAATAAATCTATCGAATACTTCGGCTAAGAGAGAAAAATACCATCTTCCATATTTGCCAAATATGAAGACCCAAAAAAGAATGCAATATGCTGAGATTTGTGATCTCAAACTGGTTTTGAAGATCACTTTAATACAAGCTAGTTGTCAGTGATGATAAGACCATCCATATGTAATACAATAATGAGGACTTCATCACCAAATTTCTTTACATACATATTTGGATCAGATATACACTGCTTAAAACCATTTTTTAAGAAATATGCATCAATCTTATCATACCAAGCCCTAGGTGCTTGCTTAAGACCATACAAAGACTTGTGTAATTTGCATACTAAACTTGAAGATTTAGCAGTAATAAATCCAAGGGATTGTTGCATATAAATGTCTTCATTAAGATCGCCATTCAAAAAAGAACTTTTAACATCCATTTCGTGTATTTCCCATTTCTAAGATGCAACAAGTGATAAAACGGTTTTTGTTGTATTCATTTTAGTAACAAGAGCAAAATTTTCATTATAATAAATTCCCTCTAGTTGATTAAAACATTTTTCAACTAACCTTGCTTTATATTTTTCAATATGTCCTTCTGTAATGAACTTAGTTTTATAAACCCATTGGAAACCAACTAAATTATTTCCCGGAGGAAGAGGAACAAGAGACTATGCCTTGTTCTTCATTAGATATTCATTCTCAACAGTCACAGGTTGTTCCCAACGAGGCTTACCCTTAGCTTGAGCATAAGTAATAGGATCATATGTGGCCAATACTTTGGTCATAAGAGTAAATCAAGATCCAGTTCTACAAGTATTGGAAGGATTACCGACATCACTACCTAATGATTCAAGAGTTTTTCAGGCCCAAATTGAAAGATGAGAAGCAATAGAAGTCACCTCATGGGATTCGAGACATTCAGGTGGAACAATTGAAGTAGAGGGTGAACTAAGATCAACAGTTGTCATAGAGCTAGAAGAATGGGTAACATACATAGGCATAACAGGATATAATGGAAAATTCAAGGTAACATGAGGTTCAACTAACTCAGGTGGTGGTGGGACTTCATTAAATTGAGCATCTCTCCTAATAATGACACCTTGGGTAGAAGGGTTGAATAACCTGTAAGTTTTGGAATCCTTAGAAAAACTAATGAATATACATTTATGAGACTTGGGTTCTATTTTTTTCCCTTTTTCCTCAGGAATATAAGCCCAACATTCACTGCCAAATATTTTAAAGTTACTTATATCTAGTTTTTTTCAATTCCAATTTTTCTCAGGTGTACCATTCATAATTGTTTTTGTAGGAACTCTATTTAAAATAAAATTTGCACAACAAATGTCTTCAGCCCAAAATATTGTATGTAATCCTTTAGAATATAGCATACATCTAGCCATTAAAACTAAAGTTTTGGTTTTCCTTTCAGCAACACCATTTTGTTGAGGCGTATAAGGATTAGTCATTTGATGTTGAATTTCATGTTTAGATAAATATGCTTCAAATTCTTTCTTAATGAATTCCCCCCATTATCATATCTTAAAGTCTTAATACTTTTACTATATTCTTTTTCAACCAAAGATTTAAATTCTTGAAATTTAGCAAGTGTTTCATTTTTATTTTTCAAAAAATAAACCCAAGATTTTCTACTAAAGTCATCAATAAAAGTAAGAAAATAGACTACATGATATAGAGAAGGAGCTTCAAGAGGACCACAAATATTACTGTGAATTAATTGAAAAGGTTCTTTAGCACACCAAGCTTTAGCTTTGTAAAACATTTCTCTATGGGGTTTACCAAGCACACATCCTTCACAAACACCTTTATTTGACAAAATATTAGGAAAGCCATGTACCATTTTAGATAACAATTGCATTTTTCCATAATTCAAGCGACCAAATATTTTATGCCATAATTGAACTAATTCATTAGCATGAGCAACATAGGAATAAAATGGTATTCTCTTAGTTGAATTAAAACCGTCGAAATTGTATAAACCAGTTATATGATCAACAGGACCAGCAGAAACTACTTTGAAATTATGGTTGATATCTTTAAAAATATATTTGTCAGACCAAGCTTCAAATTTATATCCTTTTTTACATGCACAATAAATAGAAAGTAGGCTTATGGAAATGTTTTGAACATGAAAAACATCTTCCAATTGACCATTTGCAACAAAAACATTACCAAAACCAATTACAAAAAGTTCTTTACCATCACCAATAGATACTTTCTGAGATGAGTGCTTATTATTGTCATAAGATGTAAACAAAGAGGCATTTCATCTCATATGTTTAGATTCATCAAAATCCATTATGCATTCCTCGTTAGAAAAAAAATAACTACATGAAACAAGAGATTGACACAAAGTTGTGTGTTGTTCATCACAAACTTTCTTTTTAGCATAGGCATTTAAATGTTTCACTTTAAAGCAATTCTTTTTCAGGATGGTTAGTTTTACCACAATTCTTATAAGGACCATATACTTTCTTATTTTTAATAACTTCATGAATAACATTAGAAGCCTTACAAGAATTATTAGCATGATTAGAAGTATTTGAAGAAGATTCTTTAGCATTATGATTAAAACATTTCTAAGGATTGTTATTATTATGTGCCATAAGAGCATTATTAGGTGTTAATTTTTCTAAAGTGGTTAACATTTGTTGCTCATTCATCAACCTTTTACAAAAATCATCAAAAGTAGGTTTCATTTTAGTTTGAGACATTTCAAGAGCCCAATTCCTAGTTTGGATGAACATGTCAAAACAAGATGGCAACTTTTTTTGTACAAGAATGATTAATGTAGTATCAGTATTCTTGTAATATTTACCACAATTAATTAATTTTTTATTTAATGTTTTCACTTCATCAAGATAAAGTTATATACTTTCAAAATTATTATAATCTAGCTCATGGATTTTCTTTTCTAGGTAATAAACCGATACATCATCATATTTATCAAAGAGAAGCATGAATTTTCCATACCTCAACCAAGTTGTCTTCTGCCTCAATACTTACCGAAAGACTATCTGATATTGTTTGTCCAATGAGCCCTCTTGACAAATCACTTTTTTCTTCCCATAAATTGAAGACTTGAGCTTCGATGGGTTTCTTGTGTTCACCATTAACTAACCTCCATAGGTTCTTGCTCCTAAGAACATCAATCATTTATCTCTTCCATGCAAGATAGTTAGGACCAACAAGTTCAGAAACGGAAGCTACTTTTGAAGTCATAATGATAGAAATTTTAACAAGAAATTTAAACCATAATGCAAAAAAGAACAATAGAAGAGAGTGAAAAAACTGAAATTTCTCACCAAAAGCAAATCCCAACAACGGCTAAAAGATGGATGTGTAACTCTGCAACAGAAACTAAACGCCGGAAAATAGAAAATCTAAAATGACCATAACTCGGTGAATATTTCTCAATTATTTATTATAACTTATTTTCGGAACTTGAGAAGTCATTATGCATCCACCTATGCAAGCAGAACATAAATTTGGGAACTCTATTAAAAGATATTCGCTTTGCAGTCCGCGACCCTCACTAGAAAAATTGGAAAATAACTAATTTTAAAATAGTGATATCTACACTGTTTGGACCCCATATGAGACGATTTTTTTTAAATATTGCCCATATTTCTGTCATGTCTGCATAAGTGGATGTAGAATGGCTTCTATAGTTCCAAAATTAGGTTATAATAAATATTCTAGGAAATATTGACTAAGTAAGGTTTGTTGTTACACCAAAACCACTAGATGTTGGTAAACATTTAAAACCAATCACTTAGTCCCATGATACCAATGTGGAAATTAGTCCACATTATATTCCAATGTGCGGCGGTTATTCAACCGATACTCCAACACCCCCCTTCGACATAACTTAGGGGATTTGAATCTGGGACTTGAGCTCTGATATCATGTGAGAAATACCAGACCTACTAAACTAGCTACCTATCTATGAATCCAATTTCATATCAATCATAGAAAGAACAGAAAGAGAAAAGGGACAAGAGTACACTAGATATACATGGTTCACCCAAATGGACTACGTCCACGAGAAGGTTGTCTTCTATTATCTCTGGAAATCTCTTTCAATCTTACAAAGAGAACAACTCCACAATAACCTGAATACAAAGATAGCAAAATGCTTGTATGATTTTGATATATCTTAAGAGACTCCCTTGACTCTATTATATACCAAGAGATGTTGAGGAATTACTCTCACATATTGCATGTGGGGTAATATAATTCTCCTTTATTACATCTCTTTATATAATATTTTATATCAAGAGTATATTATTCCATAATAAATATGGGATAAATGGTTTACTCTTTTACATAATATTGTGGACAACTTCCGAAATTATTACCTTACAAGGAATATAATATATTCCAACAGTTTAGGATTTCAATTCTTGGGAAATTTGAAGTGCAAATTAGAGGAAATTTCAACTCAAAATGGGCCTCCTAAGGAAAATTAATAAAATAATAGTTAAAATAATAAAATAATATTTATTAATTTTGGAAGAAGAAAAGAAAAAACTACTTTTTTGTTCGTATTTTTGACATATCTCCCTGTGTTTTTACTCAAATTTCGATCGGGATAGCTCATTGGATGTGGAATTAAATTCCGCATCCAATGAGTACCCACTCGACATACTTTTTACGGGCCCCGCTACCCAAAAAACAAGAAATACCTGAAAAAATGTGATGATGACATCATCATCACATTTTTTCATGTATTTCTTGTTTTTGGGGTAGCAGGGCCCGTCAAAAGTATGCAAAGTGGGTACTCGTTGGATGTGGAATTAAAATCTGCATATCATCATCACATTTTTCAGGTATTTCTTGTTTTTGGGGTAGTAGGGCTCGTCAAAAGTATGCAAAGTGGGTACTCGTTGGATGCAAAATTAAATTCCGCATCCAACGAGCTATCCCGATTGAAATTTGAGTAAAAACACAGGGAGATATGTCAAAAATACGAAGAAAAAAAAGTTTTTTTTATGATACCTATTTCCAAATTTATATTAAAAAATTGTTTAAGAGGTGCTCCCTTTTTGAATTTTAAAGCATTTTGATTGGCTAATACATGATGACATGGAATTTTTATTATTTTTAGAAGGCCCATTTTAAATTGAAATTTCTTCTAATCGGGCAATTCGTATATACAAGGGAACGCAACCCTTTTTCAAGTTGGGAAAAATATGATGTTCAACTGGAGGCTATTGACCATGTTTTTGGGTGGACTCTACTTATGGGTAGTAGAACGAGTATCTTGATGGCATGATTGTATTAATGGGAAGGAAAACCCATATTTTGTTATGGAGTTTCCCTGAAACCCTTGAAAATTGTTGATAAGCATCAAGATTGGTGTAATGGGATACTGATCTCTTTGGGGAGACCTTACCTACATGTTGCATTCCTTGGAATTCCCAATATGAAGACTCCCTAGTGAACATGTGTTGGAGCACTCGAAGAGAATTGGAGGGCACCTGAGGGATTGTTAACTCAATGAAGGATGTTGCTCCTTGTGTTGTGAAATGTGGTGAGGCCAAGTTCTAAGGCTTGGGACAGATGCAAATGGGCTTTCAAAACTGGGAGGTTGCATGAGGGACTGGGTAGAGAGGACTACTTGATAATCTTGTGAGATAGCCTAAGAGTGTTTGGGTTGAGTGAAAGGATCGGGGAATCCTAAGGAGCATTCCACCCTTATGGATTTATAGCCATAGCTCAAAGGTGGTGTTTGATGTAGAAATATTAAGTACAACAGAGTGCCTATGGTAGGGAGGAACATTCAAATCCTGTAGCTAGTTGGGAATAGGTATTAAGATAAATGTTTATTTTAATGTGAATGTTGTGTGTTTTAATAATGAATGCTATCTATGTTTTTATTATGGGATGCATTTATTTCCTATCTTTGAGTATGTCTATGTGAATGGATTTCATGGCATCTTTGTGGTTGCATTCATGTATATTTTACATGTTTAATTAATACAGTAATTTGTTGTGGATTTGGGTGACCACGCCTATTTGTATTCCACTGTATAATCATATTGTATTTAGTTATGTAATTGTTGTAATGTGAATTCCTCTTTAAAATTATAATCGTGGAATTCTTATGTGAACAATGTTTATGTGTTTAGAATCACTGTATGGATTGTTATAATTGAAATTGGGTTTCAAAAATGAATTATTTTGTTATCAAAGATTGGGTTTTATATTGTAGAGTTTAATTTCTTAGTCTTGGGAATTGATGGAGTTCCCTGTCATCTCAAAGTTCCATCAAGATGAACGAGAACATGATATAACTTAACCTCTTCTAAAATACAATGTTATTGAATTTCAATATGCTTTGACCTTGTTCAATACTTAGGATTTGTTGAAAGTGTAATGACATTGTGATTTTCATAGTATAGTATTGTCAACTTCTCAATGGATAAGATTTGATTTCTTAGCCAATAGACAATTTCATATCACTTCCTTTCATTCTTGTATCACAACCATATATTTGGGATCTATACTCAACAACACAACCACCACCTTCCTCTTCCCACATAGGGAAATGCATATCTAGAAAGTGAGAGAGTATTCCCTATAAGTGACTTTCAATCATCAAAATCACTACCCGAATGAATATAATATATCTAATCAATTCATGCTTTTAGTCCTAAAGGTTTCCATACCAAATACATAAATCCTTTGTTCCTACAAGTAATAAAAGACACTTCACCACAGTATAATGCTCCAACTAAGAGCCCACTGGGTTAGATCAAGTGGTTGAGTGATGTAAGTTGTGAGCATAAGGTCTCGAGGTCAAATACTTGGGAGGCTATACATTTCTATATAAGGGCTTCACTTGATGTCCCCAACGAGTTAGCTCTGTAATCAAAGCGAATGGGTGAGGCCCCTTCGGGTGGGCCTCCTATGCATTGTTCCCATAGATGTAACAGCCCTCGTTGAGGGTAGGTGAACCACCTATAAAAATATAATGCTACAACTAAGGTTAGTTATAAATCAACTAACCACTCCCACTAGCAAATCATGGCATACATAAAAAATTTGAATGCACTTTGATATGGAGCTCATCACATCTAATCAAAATCCCTAATTTGAACTTAACCTCCATCTCCTTCAATAATATCAAATTCTTATTGATTAAATTCAAGATAGGTTTGAAATGTTGCATCTCAAATTTCTCCAACATATCCTTCCAATACTTCAGTTGACTCAAGAAAATATTCTTGTGCATCTTGTTGCTCGTCACATGTATCCCCAAGTAGTATTGTATTTCATCTATGCCTTTCATTTAGAATCAAGATATTTTTACTAGAAAAAACTCTATGTAGAGGTGGAGAAGTACATAAAGGTTGTATCGCTTACACCATTACAAAATTATCAAACAATAATCCATGCCTATACACATATTTTCCTCAAGAGCCATAAGAGTCTATATCCATGGATTTTCAAAAACATCTACCAACAATTCACAATAATATTGATATTATTTTTGTTATGTCATGTCCACATTTTGGTGACATATGGATCATCGTATTAGCTATTTAGTCCTTGTGGTTTTGGAGGAAAATCCATTAAGTTCTTGGGATTAAATTTTGAAAACCAAGCAACTTATTAGTTAGAAGTAAATATTTCTCCTATTTTTTGAAATGCAACCAAGTAAATTAATTCTTCATGAATAAATTTTATTGTTGATAAAATAAATGAGGATAATGGAAAATGAGGGAACAGAAGAGGATAATGTTTTACCAAAGGAACCTTGCAAAAGAAGAAATAAAGGAGAAAGCATCTTATCTTGCAAAAGAATAAAGAAAGGAGAAAGCACCTTAAATCTAGAAAGCAAAAAAAAGGAAGGAAACAAGATAAAGCAGTGAAAGCTGGCATAAAGTAGGAAGGAAGAAAATAAGTACAAAGAAAGAAAGCAATTTAAAGCAGGCTAAAGTCAAAAAAGCATGTTAAAGCAAACAAAAGAAGAAGAGAAGAATAAAGTAGGAAGAAAAGAAGGATAAAGCAATAAAGCAAGAGAAAGCAGTAAAATCATAAAGCAAAAAAGAAGAGCTCCTAAAGAAAAAGCTTTCTAATCTAAATCTTGAAGGATAAATTGGTTAAGGTAGCTTGGAAATAAAGAAATATTTTCCATAAACTAAGGCTAGCGCATCACTTTCACATCTTTTGACAATTTGTTTATTGAATGGAGGGTGGTGTGCTTCTCTGACTTGGGAGATGTGCCCTTGCTATTGATAGGATGATGGTATTCATCCATTTTCACTAAGTTGTATGACAGGGTTTGAATAGTTCATCAAGCAATTTCAAAGATCAAAAGAAGACAATTTAAGCCACAAATTGAATCCTCATATTCTTCTTTTTCTCTCTTTATATTCCCAATCATTCTATGAAGAAGTCAAACATGTGATGTAATAATGAAGCCTTAGTGCATCCCACATGAATTTCATGTATGATTCTAAACTATTTGTATCAGCTTTGAAGTTTTATCAATAAAGGAGTTGGTCTCTATGTAGTTGTTTCCAATACCCTTCCTAAATTTGCATAGAAATTTACTAGTCCTCGATAAACTCTCAATAAATGAACATGCATAATTAATTCAATTGTTTTCTATTCCTGGAGTTATTTAATACCCTAATAATCATATTCATGTCTCGTATTGCAAATTCGATAGCCTTTGAGGTCGTTTGGAAGGTCCTAAATCTAGACTATTTGAGTTGTCCTAGAGTAATCCTATCTATATTTTCCTCCTAAATTGTGTAAAACCATTCCTAAACCAATGGATTCAACCCATTCCAATATTAGGTATTTATTTTTCATATGTTAGGGTGCCTAAGAGACTAGAAGTAGACTTCATCCTTGTTGATGCTCGAAACCTAAATGGTCCCAATGCTTTGTGCAAGGGAAAATTGAAATTGTCCTTTGAATGAATTTTGTTCTAATGAACCTATGATATTTTTTGTAGACCTGACATGAACAATCCCATACCCATCCCCTGATTCTTTTTTAACTTGAGAATAATCCAGTATTATTTTGAGCAAAACTAGTCAATCCTAGTACATTTATGGCACCTAGTTTTTAGTCTTTCTGATTGATTCCTTGTGTTGGAGTTGATATCTCATGAATTCTTAGTTGGGGATGTTACAGTGGTATCAGAGAATGGTCCTATAAAACTTCTCAGGTGTTCATTAATGAGTTCCAGAAAAAGTTCAGATCCAAGGAGAAAGAGACATGTCAAACATGGATGAGAAATATGAGTTCAAAGTTTTTGTCCAAAGCATGCTCAAAGGATTACAAGATATATCTCGTAATATCATTTAGAATGAACAAGAAACCAGAGAGTTCTTAGCTAAGCAACTAGGAAACAAGGATGGAGAAGAAAGAAGTTCGTCTCACTGGTGCACATACATGCATGTGGATCATTCTTATGATCCTATGTATTTGTAATGTCCCCAAATTTTCTTAATGACACCATGGAGAAACCCCCTAGCCTTGAGAACCCCATGGTTCCTAGTGGAGAAATAATTTAATCAATAAGGGGTCATTCTGAAATATTAATTACCGATAGTATTTAATTTTATTAAACTTTGGATTAAATGTGTATACTAAAATTATAATATGTGCAATAATATGTAATTTTGTAATAAGTGGATGTCCTAGGTGACAAGGAAGGTGCATGAGGCCAAGTGGACCATGAGTTGTCAACCAGAAAAGGCACCTTAGAGGAAATCAAGAAAATCCTAAAAAGAACTCAAGCCAAAAAAGATAGAAACTGTGGGAAAAGAAATCTATCATAAAAAAAATATAGCAACTGTCAAAAGATGGGAAAAGCAAGGCAATTTGAAAAACAAGAAAGTGTAGAAGAAGCAATCAGTCATAAAGAATGCAACTTTTGGTCAAGGGGGCCGCAGTTTCTACTTTGGTTGAATGATACAAGAAAGGAAACATCTTTAGTAATAAAGAAGGAAATTTTTACTCAACGAGGGTGCAGTTTCTACTTTGGTTGAATGATGCAAGCAAGGAAACATCACCTAAAATCTAGACTTGCTAATCTCCTCAAGGAAGGTGCACTCATGGGTTAGGGTTAGGGTTCGCAAGTGGATAACTTGCTTAACATGCTGTATAACTTGCTCAACAAGTCACTTAGTCTATAAGATCATATTTCCAACTCCTTTGAACAATTTTTAATGATTATTATTTTGATGTTGAGCGAAGCATAGCTTTTTTCTGAGTGATGCACCTCAGCTACCTTTGGTGATGTGCCCCAAGCTTTCCCAGTCTCTTCTATCTTCCCTTCTATTATTAAGTGAAACCATAGAGAGAAAAGGAGAATCCATTGAAGAAAAATTTCAATCTCATATATCATACATTCATCCTTTTAAATCAATCCCTAGTGAAGGAGACTTCACTTATGCTCTTATGAATGCAAGATTGGTGTTGGGTGTTGGTTTCAAGCCTCTAATCTGCAGTATTGGGAACCATTAATGGAGATAATCTCCTAATAAAAATTTATAAGCTTATTCTCACCTTATTAACATCATTATATCTTATATACAATAATATTTCTTCTCCATGAGGTCGTAATGCCAAATTTTGAATGAGAGAGGCATTCCAATGCTCATTTAATGAGACCTTTGTAAGTTTTTATGCACTAACAGTGATGTAATGGTTGTGATAATGATATATAAGTTTTTTTATTATTATTAGAGTCTTATAAAACTCTAATAATAATTTTTTTATAGATGATAAATTACATAATCGAATTTCATCCTTGTTTGCTTACTTATGCTCTTTAGCTAGTCAAATTTGACTAGTTTTATTGGTTGCAATGCAATGAGTGTTCTGTGTGATAAAATTTCATTATGTAAGTTGTTTAAGGTCATAAACTCACCCCAAAACCAAACACAACTCACATAAACATATTTCATTGATTTCGTACATTGTTTGAGAGGCCTCCTCTACTCAGGAAATCTCTAGTCCAAATTCAGCTAGTTTTTCCCAAACACCCCCAAACTATTCCAAATTGTCCAGAAATATTATGAACCTCATTAAATGGATATTTTATTCCTAAATGGAGAATTATAACTCACCTAATCCTTCCTTATCCTTTATTTCTTGGATTTGATTGTTCAATTCTCAGTTTTCATCAGTTGGGACACCTAGAAGCCTGGTAGTAGACTTCAGCCTGGTTGATGCTACAAGACTAAAAGGGACCAACATACATGTTCTTAGGGATATTAAATTTCAGTATGAAAACTTGTGATTTGGTTTCTCCCACTAACCCTCTTCCACTCTTAGTTTATGTCTTTATTGCCTATGTTTTTCCTTGTTGAAGAAAGTGCTTAATCATCTTATAAAATTTTATTCCACTTTTGATAATATCAGCAGTAAGATTTAATATTCATATATGATTTATATCATGGATATTAAAGTGGTATCATATTGTGTTCCTTGGCGCACCCTATGGAAAGTAGGCTCTTTGTTGAATAAGATTGCAAGACACCTCTTTCAAGAAAGAAGGAATTTGTAGCCATGAGACTAGCACCAGTTAGTGATGATTTCGAATGGGATGATGAGGAAGCATCCTATTATGATGATGAGGGTATTTATGTTGATGATAATGACTCTTCATGTGACATTGTGTGCATAGAGAGAAGAATTCCTAATCCAGTAGAGTTCAGCATTGTTGTTGGCAAAGTGGTCATTGGAGGAAAGACACTAGAAGTTGATGCTTCTGAGTACCTCCAAAGATATCAAACATTAAGCAAAGAGATCCAAGAGTTTGTGTCTTTTTGAGAGTTCTTTGAATATGATATTGGAATATTATTTAGTAAAATGGATCCCTTCGGAAACTCACATCAGAATAGAATAGAACATATTGTTAACCATGTGTGCAAAGAATTCGAGCAAAGTTTGCAACAGAATGAAGTCTCGCCCTCCAAGTGCTCTGCATCAAATATTTGTGAAGAAAGTGAAAAATTATCATGGTGGAATGCAAGTCATTGTAAAGTGACTACATGAGGGAATAAATGTGTGCAGAAGAAGATGAAGAGGCACCATGCACAGCTAAAGACCCAACCACCCATCATCAGGTTGCTAGCAATATGGGAGATGAATCTGCTTATGTATTCTTTATGGGTGATTTCAAGATCACTCTAACGAATATTAACATAGTTGATGGTGATTGTACTTTTTTTGGATCGGATCCAAAAGAAGAACATAGATCAGATCTGAAATAATCATTTGAACTTCATAATGAAGTGGGAGACAATCCCACACCAGTTGGGTGTGAACTATAGAATTTGAAGGAAGAAATCATGCAAAGGGATGTACACAATTTAGATATGTGTATTTCCTTGTGTCACAATGAGGAGAGGTTTGACAGAATGAGCATCCAAATCCCACTATCACCATTGTGGAGAGTTATGAACCATATAGTCTTGCAGTTGGGAAGGAAAAAACAAAGATTCATGAAGGGGAGTGCAAGTCACTGCAAGTTAGTTGCAATATAGAAGAAGGGGATGATTTTCCTCAAGAACTCCAATCATTTTACTAGCCTTTGAAGATGGATGAAAACAATATTCAATAGGTATTACACCTTCTCCATGACACACATGCTTCAGTGTCACACCAATGTTGGACAGTAGCTTCATTGGAAGATCAATATTCTCTTGAAGCCACGGAGAATATTCAGAAGGCATTGTCTACAATCCAAGGTGACTTCTTACAATTGCTTTCTAGTAGATATTATTTATTTGAGCTTGTTGAGGTGTTGCATGGAGCATCCTTGATGGATGAGGAAGATATTTGCAATCTTAGAAAATATTTGATGACCACCCAATATTCCTTGAAGAGCATTCAATTTGCGCTCCAAGAGTCCAAGATCGAGATGGAGCAACTTCATGAGAAGTTGAAAAGATCATACCTACCCTCCTACACACCATTCATCCATCCTCCCAAGGCTGATTGAATTCGTGATCGTATGGAGGAACCTCATGAGATGGTGGATCATGAGATGCATTTGGTTTTTCATGTGCTTGAGGACTGTGGAGACAAGCTTGATGAGAACCAAGCACTTGAACTTTCCCAGAGAAAACTTGAGTTGTTTTTGGGAGAGAATCTCTTCTCCTTAGAAGAGTTAAATGAGCTCAGCTTATTTGGATCAACCAATGATGAAGAATATGCATCCATAAGTTTGGTGGATGATAATTGAAGAGATATGAGTTTGGCTCACAATTATTTACCCCGCATCTTTAATTCAGCCACATATTTTAGGTATGAGGATGGGGTGAAAGGATTTTCCTCGTTGATGTCACCTAAGGAGTAGGAGGCTCCAACATTTGTCCATGATGAGAAGAAACATGAGGTTTCCACGCAAGGATATGGTGGGACTATAAGGGACTCCCAAACCAAGGGAGCAGCTGCAACATGGGAACCAAATGACAAGATGGGTTTTAACTAGGTTACCCATGGTCAAGAAAGCGTTACTGCTTAAATAACAACACTTATATAAGTAGTTGGAAATTTTTGTGTCACTAAAAAGCAGGTTCATACCTTGGGCTTATGAATCATGTCCACAACATAATGCAAAAATGAAAGTAGAGTGAAATCTTGTCCTATATGTCAGGGATGATTTATACTTGTCAGAGGCACGAGCATGCTAAGAAATGGTGAAATCCATTATGACCCAGATAAACTGCTTCAAAAAGTACCTCACACTATAATATTAGTCCATAAGGTTCATAAAATATAAAAAGTAGGGTGGAAAACTATATAAAAATATCAAATTTTACTATGTCATTTTCATTATTTTACCATAATAGTGCTTTGGAGCTCATTTCACCCTCCAACTTCAATCAATGATTTTGGGAGCTACAAAGGTCGAAATCACGAGCTATTTGGACCAAGTAAGTCTACTCATCCTTCTCTTCATTTTTCATGGAATATTTTTTTAATTTGATGGTCAAATGTTTAGCTTTTTAGCAAAAAAATTAGGAGAAACGGTGTATGCAAGCTACATTTGATGGGGTCACGTACAAGGGCGTGTGTACACGAGAAAAGCAAAGCATGCCCACATACAAGGGAAACTACCAAAACTATGACCCCCGTACATCGCCGTAACTTTTATTTTTGAATATCTTTGACTCAAAAATTCACTTCATCTCTTGCATGATGGTGATTGAATGGAGAGAAAGGGAGCATGTTGTAGTAGATATTCAAGTAAAAGGAAATTTTCCCATGTATCAAGCTCTCCAAATATGTGGGATGTACAAGTTTTGGAACCTTGGTAGCATGAGAGCACAACCTAGGTTGTTCCAAATGTTAATTAACTATTGGGATCCTGATATGAAGGCCTTCAACCTTGATGGGAAGCCTCTAAAAATTGAGGTTGATAAAATACATTTCATTAATTTATAGTCCGTCGAGGTGAGATAGTCAACCTTAGCTCAAAAATTCAGTGGTGGGATGACTATTAAGGAGTACCTCATGGAATATTATATTCCCAACACACAAAAGGTGGGAATCCAAGTCCCAATCAAGGCTATTTAGAGCCTAAGCTTGAAAATCATCATAATAGTCCTTGTGAGGATATCAGGTTTAGCTACACTTTACCAAGTTTCAAGACCACTTGTGTTTTATACAATAGAGTATCGAATACACACTATATATTATTGGAGTACATCCCTATTGGAAAATGTGAAAATCCAAATGATCGAGTGCAAACTTGGGAGAGAAAATAACTTCGGGTTTGTTGGCCTTCTGCAGTTTCATCTTTGAGAGGGTTCTTGGCCTTAGTCTAAGGGTAGAATTCCATCCTCACAGTCTACGAGATCAAGCCCAAAGATGTTCAATTGAGATTATGAGGAGGATGGGAGTTGGTAGAGTGCCCTCTCCATATGAAGATGAATTTTCGACCAGTGGGGAAAACAGGTGACTACTGTCGATGACTATCCTTATGATGGGATTGAATTTCTTTGGGATAGAGACATGCCATTACCACTAGGGTCTTCCTTCGAAGATATTGGTAAGGATCATTTTGGTTTTTTAAATATTTGTTTTTTTTGGATTTTTTTATTTAATAAAAACAAAAAATATGTTTGGTTGGCATCATATATTAACATTAAAATATTTTTCATATACATTGGTCCACGAAGACCAGAGGGATAACTACAACACCTACGCAGAGGCTGGTGAAAGGATTTAACTGGTGGATATGTCGAGTGGACTTTGTAGAATGTATAGGAAAACCTAGCATGATTAACCCATAGGATTCTGATGGTACAAATTGAGGATCTACCAGAGGCCATGCAGAGGCATGTAGTAGGGGTACCACATGTTCGGGTGAGGCTCTTTCAGTGTCTAGCCAACACAATAGTATGTTATCATAAGACACATCCAGTACCTCAAACTTAGATCCAATGGTTATATTATGTACCAATCATGTGTATTTTGAGGGATAAAAGCCCAATTTTGTACTATGATACCACATTTTGAACTCTTATGGAAATGGAAAAAACTTGTGGCTACTAGTTTTTATTATTATTGGTGTATGAATGAATGCTTCTTTTACATAGTTATGAGACAAATTCCAATCTAAAACATAATTTGCATATGCATCGGATACTTGATTAGAACTTCTAGGTATGTGAACGTATGTAATAAAATCAAAATGATGTTCCACAAGTCTTACTCATAGGAATCGTCTCAGAAATGTAGGATCCCTAACTCGATACTAACCATTCAATTGGGAAACGACCAACTATGAATCTAGACAAACTTCTCAGGATTAAATACCATTAAAAATGGCATCACGTAATAGCTCAATGATGGCACTATACTAAGCCACATTATTTGATGATGGCTCCATATATACGCATCCTGAAGAAACAAGTTGAACCTTGGGTGAATAAATGACCCAAGCAATGGAAGCTAAGTTCTGCGTATGATGGTTGGAACCATATGCAAATCCTAAGTGCATCGATGACTCAATTGACATATGCCAACCAGGAGGAAGAATATAAGCAAACCGATGACACCAAAAGAAAAAAGAAAATATATATAAAAATATACACTAATGTACAAGGTACCAGCCTATGTTGGATTCTCAAGCATAGTAATTTTTAATATAGATCCCATTTTTTGGATCCTTCAACACATTCCCTTCATAATATTCTAGCTCATGATGTCCCTTTTCTAAGACGCGCCTCACAATGTAAGGACCATGCCACATTGGGTTAAACTTTCTTGTTCCCGACGGTTCTTTAGCTTAGTCATATAAAAGAACCAAGCCACCCTTAGTGTATTTCTGAGGACAAAAAGACTTATCATATTAAACCTTGACACGACATTTATTAGCCTCTATAGCCACAACAACATCTCAATGTTGCTCGTCATGTTGCTCAACGTGGGATAGACGTTGTTCTAACTATGAAGTGTCAGGCATGATCTCAATGGCTAATTTCAAATAAGGGATTTCACATTCAATAGGAAGGACACACCACTCCATGAACTAACTAGAAAGGTGAATAACTAGTTGAAATCTTTACTGCGATTCGGTATACCAAAGCAGGATATAGCATAGTGTGCCAATTAGATTTTCTCTATCCGATAGTCTTTTGTAATATGGCCTTGAGAAATATATTAACGACCTCCACTTGGCCAATCGCCTCAGATGATAAGACAATGAATGATCATGTTTGAACCCTAGTTTTAGTGCTAGTTTTGTCATCAAAGTGACTTCCATGATCTATGACAATATCTTTCGAAATAAAAAATAGAGCTATAATTTGATCAAATACGAAATGGGTTGTAGTCTCACCATTGGACTTAACAGTCGACATGGCCTCCACCCACTTGGTGAAATATTCGACGGCCACAATGATATGGTATTTCCCCCTAGTAGAAACTAGGTTGCGATCCATGAAATAAACCCCCCACTTAGTGAAGCAACCAACGGTGATGACTGGATACAATGGAGCAGGACATGAGTTCATATTGCAAGAGAACATCTAACAAGGGTGACATCTCTTTCATGTATTAACACAATCTTTAAATATGGATGCCCAATAGTAACCAACTCGCAAAATTTTATGAGTTGTCACAAGCTCATATAAGTGACCACCACATTCCCCATTGTTGCAGTCATTCAGCACGGCCTCTGCTTCATCGTGGGTTAAACAATGAGACATAATAGAATCCACCCCTTATTGATACAAAGTGTCCCCGATGATGAGGTCATTTTTGGCTTGATGATGCATACATAGTCATTCCTCCCTCGAAATATGTAGAGGGAACTTCAAAGTACAAAGATAAACAATAATCTATCCATACCAGGGATCTAAATATGAGATAAGGAATATGTGTTCATCAACAAATGATTCCTTATAAACTGTATCCTCATATTGCCTAGGAAAATCAAACATTAGCTCTGCGAAGAATAAAGACTTTTTAGATTTTTTCACATATACCAAATCGAGGTCAAACTCTTGAAAAATCACAATCCATTTATTATGCTTCCCCCAATAATATGTCTTGTCAAGGCAAATTGAAATGGATTAATGTGTTCCATGGCAATAGTATTGCTAAGTAAAATATAATGATGCAACCTCTAGACTGCATGAATAGTCGTGAAGGCTAGTTTTTCCATGTGAGAATATTTAATTTCAAAATATATGAGATTTCGACTACAATAATATATAACGTGATCATGGATCTCTTCATTCCCCTAAACCAGGACGATACTAAACGTCTCTTGAGACACGGCAATATAAAGCAAAAAATATCTATTATAGTCGAGAGGATGAAGCAAAGGCATAGGTATTAGGGATTTCTTAAGGGCATCAAAGGACTCTTGGGCTCACTCATCCCATACAAATGAAGCATCCTTATTTAAAATATGCATAAAACCCTTAGTAATGTTGGCATAATTTGCTATAAAACAACGTATAAAATTGGTTTTTCCCTGAAGATTGAAGTTGACAAATTGAGTGCAAGGGAGGCAACCAAAGTATTTCCTCAGCATTTAAAGGGTCGACCATGATTCCTTCCCTCGAAACAATAAATCATAATAGGATACCTATTTTAATGTAAAATATGCATATATGAGGGTTAAGAAAATATTATAACGCCATATTTTGAACACAACTCAAAGGTGAGCTGGATGATCCACTCTCTTACAAGAGTGAGTAGAAAGGTCATCCAGATAATCCTCTACTATATGCTTGAGATCATGGAATACAAAGTTCATAGCCCGCTAAAAAGTTGATCCCAATGCTTTTAAGTTCAAAGGGAATATTTCAGTATGCAAATTTCTCCAAGAATAGATGAACATCATCTTATGTTGATCCTTAGGCTTAATTTAATCTGATTATAACAAAAATAAACATCCATAAACGAGAAAATTTTGTTTTCCACACATTCATCAAGAATTTCATCAATAAGATTTATTTAGATCTCAAACATTCGTGCACACTTGGATGGATCCTTGATTTGTATCCACAGGAATGGGGTTGGATTCCCACTCAGTCGAAACAACTGGGTAGATGAATACAACCTTAAGAACCATCTCCACCTATGCTTTAACGATGGGTTCCTTTTGGGGATTCGCCACTCTTAGGAATTGTTGAATAGGATTACCATTCGGGAAGGTCTTAATTTCATGCTTGACAATTCTTGGGTCTATTCCTAGAATCTCCTTATAGGAACAAGTAAAAACATCTCAAAATTCTTTGAACAAATTGGTGTAAATCTGAATTTCTTCAGGCGAGCAATCTACATCGATATAAACAATCTCCACTTTTCCAAGAGTTCAAGAAATATTGATCATGAAGGTAAGAGAAATATTCACAATGTTCCCTTTATAATATATACCATACTTATCCAATGGGACCATAGGGTGACCAACTTTCTCACCTAAGGTCGATCGAAACTCGTCGTGCTCAATACTTTCAAGCTTTGGGAGGAAATAAGATCTATGATGTAGGTCCTCTAAAGGCCTTTTGGAACCATTCATAGCCTCAACAATAACTTCATCTAAAGGCAAAGTACCTTCAATACAATCATGTGAGCATGATGAGTTAACCTCCCAAGTAGGCATGAGCGCGGGACCTTCCTCCTTCATCCGCAAAGAGGAAAGATTAAGGTCTATAATGACTTCTTGTAAATCTTGATAAGTGACCTTTGTTGCAGACAACAACATGGTTATTCCGATGTGTGGGTTCTCTTCACATGATTCATTCAATGAAGGGAGAGTCTAGGGATCATTGAAATATGAGGTTTGAAATGAAACTGGACTCAACGATGATGAAGCACCATCAGAAATGGAATCAAATATACAAGATTGGTACCGAAAAACTAAAAGTTTCCATGAGAGAAGAATACATACCAACACCAATATTCTTAGTTTCCTTTTGATAATTGTCAATTATAGGGACCATAGATCCTGACGACGTAGAGGAACTAGGGCTAGTAAAAGATAATAGATCGATTGTCAAGATTTTTCCTTCGTGAGGAAAGCATATCATGCAAAACACGGATGAGATGACCACTTTCATAGCATAAATCCAATCCATTATCCATAAAATATTATAGCCGAGGGGTGCATCAACCACCTTAACCTCGACCGGCACGGATTTCCTCCCCAACTAGACCTAAAGAGAGGGTATAATTCCATGCGGTTGAAATGAACATCCATCAAATGCAGTCAGTATGGTCATGAACTAATAAAAATGAGGAGAACCAATGGCCTTCCAATAAGATAGAGACATCACTGACGTTGAAGCACCTTCGTCAACAACAGTACGTTTAACGGACATTTTAAGACATTCCACATGGATTTGGAAAGCCACATGCTAAAGTAAGTGAGGTTGAACATCAATGGTCTCAAACTTAATAATACTAGGGAAGCTTAAGTCAAGATCCCCCAAGGAAGATAGCAGGGCATTCCTCTATGTGGGGCAAGCCTGGAGTACCTCCAAAGATGACATGGCATGCGACGTTTGACCTAGATACTCAACAATGGAATAATTTTGGGTGGCTCTAACATTAGGGTTATGGATCAATCATTTAAGAAATCCTTTCAGAACGTGAGGCATAGGGTCTATATTATCGATCTGCAAAGGGATATCCAAAGGAAAAGGATATTTCCCTATACAAGGATGTGGAGGACCATATTCAGAAGAGAAAGTGGTAACATTAAAATATAACAGGACCATATTGACGCATTCATGGCCACCATCACGATTCAAGGGTTTTGACTCCCACCGGACCCATTTTCGGTGTTCAAAGCACTCAAAATCATATTCTAATTATGAGAAATCAGATTTGTTAAAACATTTGGGATATGTTCTATAATATTCAAGGCCTCATACATTCTAGGGCACAAGTGAGTAAGGTGATTCTATGTGCAAAGCTCACAAGGAAACTTCACCTTCAATTTTTGTTTTTTTCCTCGTCGGCATTATTATCAGTCATGTCATTATTTGGATTTTCTTTTTTATTATTATTCTCACCCTTATGATTATTCTTCCCCTTTCTCTTATTCCCTCCAGGTTGTTGGTTACCTTTCAGATTCGGTAATTTCACATAATGTACCTCCGACGACTGGGTGGGAGAGGATGAAATCATATCTTGTCCTATTATAGACAGGCTAATAGAATAATTATGTATCTGATTCATCACCTGATTTGCAGCCTTGGCACTTGCGGCGCCTACAATGCCATCGGCATGAGGCCCTGGATTTTTCTTGGGGTCATGGTTGGATCATTGTGTATCAAGAATAATTTCGTAAAGAATCTCAAATTGAGCGTAGATCAAATCTCACTGTTGATCTTTAGATATGGCATGTTCCTCAATAATTACTCCAAAAGTTGAGACATCCTTCGCAATAAATGGAAAAAAAGGACTTAAGGAACCATTCCAATAGGAAATCTAGTAGAATGTTATCTTTAATCAACCACTTTTATCTATGTCATTCCTGAATATGATCTCAAACGTGAGTGGCTTTATCCTAATGGAATGTCGATAAAATTTATTTGTCTGCATCGTAACGAAAGGGAAATTGAAAGTGGTTGAGAAAAACTAAGTCTAGGCAATTAAAGTTTCAGTACATGCCGCCAAGTAAGTCAATGTACCATTTCATAGCAGGCCCATGAGGGTGCATTGAAACAGTCTCAAATGAATATAATCATGGTTCAAGGAATTGGATGAGCACCAAAGGTGAAAGCTAGTAACATGATCGCCTGGATCCTCATCCTTCTTAGCCTCAAAGTTAGTAATGTTAGAGGGAAGGGGTCATGCCGAATCATGACACACAATATTGTTCGTTAATCGAGATAGGTCTGGAAAATTCAAGGTATCCAAAAACAAGAGCCTTGGTTGGGATGTTTGGGACCATGCCCCCAAGAAAGACTGGTTTTAAAGATAATTTGATTTAGGCATCTAATTAGATACCATAGGCCACGATGGTATTTGATAGATACCATGAACTTGACCAGTAGGATAATAAACCCCTCCAAATTTATTCATGTGAGGGTACACATGCATTTTCATGGTAGGAAACCCTTGAGAGGAAAAAGAAATATTACTAAAATTTCCTATATGATGGTATACATTTCCCCCTAAAAAAGGAGGAGGTATATACCCCCCCCCCCCCTCGACAAAGGAACTTCAAACGAGGGGGGACCCATACGAAAAGACACATTCCCTCCAAAAGGAACAGTCAAACTCAAAGGAGGATTCGCCATAAGAAAAGCATTCCTAGGAACCGCCATAGTAGATGATGGGAAGAAGGATGGGATATAAAAGGTAGAACCACAACCTACATGTCCACCCCCACCCATAAAATTATTCACACTAGTATTAGAAGTTGATGAAAGGGGAGGCCATACCCCAACATTTGGAGAAGAAGGAGGGATATGAACGCTCCCGAATCGATATGTAATAAACGGGTTCGGTATGCCCCCAAGACAAACACCAAGGTTACCATTGCAAACTGGTATGAAGGATGGGATACTCGAATCTGCATTAGGCATGCCAAAAGCAAAGGGATTATAGGCTAAGGGGAACAACTAAGCATCAATTCCCGATAATCCTAAAGAAAGGTTGGACAAATGATCATACAACCAAGTATAATCAAAAGAATTTGTTCTAATAGACTTAGATGAACTATAAACTTTAGAACCCATGAACATGGGGGTCCTTAGGACCCATGAGGCAGCAGAGGAGGGAGTCACATGGACTCCCCCTACCACTTCTCATGAAGTGGTTGAAGGGATACTTGACACATCGAAAGCAGAGCTTATGGTAAGAAGTCTTTGAATCTCTCGATGGGATATATAAGGACCACTTTTATTAGCTCCACACCTCTTATGGAGAGCCTGCAAAGGATCATTGGGTGGTAAACCTGCTAAATGACAAGAGCAGCGAATAGTTGAAACTCAATCCAAGATGACTCCAAAAAAGTCACAAAGAAATATCAATCCCTAAGGTCAACTAATCGGTAAGAAGCACACTCCTAGAAAAGCTAAGCCAAATGCACACAAACAAAGGAGATGGGTAATAGGCCTCCTGAGCTATAGAAGGTATTTCTCACCTGGGAGGGGATTGATACTTCACTACTATAGAAAGAGGTAATATAATCAGTTATAAGGTCCCTCGAACTTCACAGCACAAGTCTATGTGTTTTCCTACACCTATCTGACTTAGGACACTCATAATAACTTCTACAAGTACCATGTGTGGATACCTAGGATAAGCAACTAAGATCACCATGTATAACCAATGCTCAGGAGAACAATCGTAGGCCAAGTCCATCATGTGGGAAGGGTGGTTGAGCCCGAAGATGAAGAAGCACTTAGGTGCTTCAAGAACCTTCAGATACGAATAGACCCCGGATATAGCTCTGACACTAGGAAGTTATTGGAGGGCTATCTCTGCAACCATATTTCATGTTACCTAGTGCTTGAATCCTACTTAATAGGAGATTCCCGAGAACACCAATTATACCATAGATTTCACCACTACCTAGACATATTCCTAATGTTACGTTTTGTGGTCTTGGAGAAGCTTACTCACAAAATCCTATTCCAAGACTCTAAATCCTACACTTGTTTGTGCACCCTAAAAAAAATTCTAATAAATTTTAAAATTAAGCTTTAATTTAAATTGGTCATTGCTTACCCAAAGGAATATGGTCATGCAACTAGTGGTGTTTGTGACTCGGCCAAAAAAAGAAGCATACATAAAAACATTGCTAAGTACTAGTCTTTTTTTTCAAATGAAATTGGTATGTTATTAACTAAAAATGCACAAGTGTGGCCTCTTCCACTTTCAATACAAATGCAATATTTCCAAATGATTCATAGACTAATGCAACTCCATAAAAAGTGCAAATTATCAATTAAACATGCAAAATGTAAATATTTTGTATTTTCAATATAATGGAATGAAAATGCAATATTGAACCATAAACCTCTAGGATTTTGTAGCAAGTATAAGAAGACCAAGCAATCAAGACACTAAGAATTCATGACTCAAACACACACAAAAGGACTATTAATGAAAAAATGACAAGAAACCAATTTTCCTTAAAACTAAGAAATAAGAGAGCTTCCAATCACCATAAATGCAACCAACCAAGAAACCCATTTAAGAAATAAGCTAAAAAGTGACATGCACATGACTATCATCCAAATATCAGCGTATGTACACCGATCAAACACAGACAGTCTGTGTGTGTATGCAAGAAGGACACATCGAGCCCGCGTATGGGGAGAAAAATGGCCAAAAAATGAGAATGGAGCCAAACCACTCAAGAAAACAACAAAAAATTGACTGCCAATCTACCAATGACACAGAAACTTAGGAAAACAGAGAACAATAGCATAGAAAAAGCACCCAAAAAACCGCAAAAAGGAGACCATTCCCCCATTGGAGTCACCAATAATGTTAGAGAGAAAATATTTCTATTGCTTCGAGTTGAACCACAATAAACAAAGTGACACCATAAATCAAATCAATTCCCAAATATGTTATATAAACATCAAATGCTAACAATAAAATCATAAGACCCTTGCCTCAACTACATGCCTGAAAAAGACCACCATTGAACTCTCAATCCAGTGCTCTTCACCTGCAACTTGTCCTCAACAACAAAGATATAAAAGCATATAAAACGTGTATGAATTGTTAGCACATAATATACTAGCATATTCCATGCACATATTAATCAAATATACCCAATGAAAATAATATAAACATTTGCAACATAAATTGGATGAGAAAATAGTATTTCTATTAATATAATAAACAGAAGTACATAGTGACAACTTTCTACCTACAACTCATCAAAATTAAGAAACTAAGTTCCTGTACCTAAGCCTTTGCCACTTCAATCCTCCATACAATAGAAAGCTCACAAGTTCAAGGAGTAATTGGGTTCCTCCTTCACAAGATAGGGAATAACTTCAGAGATGAACATAAGAGAGGTTCAATATCACAAGGAAAAAAGGATGAATACTCAAGGGATGGAAATGGGGAAAAATTTATCCATATTTTACTTGCTCTCTAACTTCTCTTCTTTAAATGCTTCATAATGTCTCAATATGTATCCTTCAAAGGAGGGTCGAATTGGAGCATTTTCCAATATATGGAGGCCAATAATTGTTACAGTTGTGACTTGGAAAGGAAAACTTGAAATATTTCTAATTTTGAGAAAGAATGAGACGCGGGATTTAGTGGTGCAAGATGTGTATATGCATGTTGTAGTATTCATGACATGCGTACATCAACAAAATATGGTTTTGGGGTGGGTTTAACTGAGCAAGAGGGGTACGATGAGCCTGCAAAGGGATAAGGTAGACCATCAATTCATATTTGCCGAGGATGTGGCAAATAATGTTATAACATAAATATCATACGCGCTGATAGTTGCACACAAATTTGGTTATCGTAGTGAATCAATACCAACTCTCGAAACTAACTAAATAATCCAGCAGGGAGTTTTCGAAGCCACATTGCTTCCTAGTCTACAATGCACACTACAACATACTCAACCTCTATTGTACTCATCGCCACTAAGGTCTGATTCCTGCTACACCAGTAAATCAAGGTAGATCCCAAATCAAAATCATAATAGCCCTGCAATATATAGCAATCCCTACCCAATTAAAATCATAATATCCCTGCAATTTAATGTCACCACTGGAAGCATAACTCAGTCTATGTTCCATTGTGCCATGCAAGAAACTCAACACATGTATTGCAGCAACCCAGTGTACATGTATCAAATCACTCATGAACTGGCTAAGAGCACTCACTGCAAAACAAATATTTTGTCTGGTGTTAACCAAATATGTCAATGATTCGATTAGTTGTCTATACATGGTAGGATCTATCATATATGAATCAGAAGGATAATCTCTTAGCTTCTTCAGATTTGAATCCATCGGTGTGTCCATGGACTTACAATCCATCATCCCAAATCTCCTCAAGATATTGAATAGTGTACTTCCCTTGAATCAGTAAGATCTCATCATGACTATTCCACACGTATAATCCCGAGAAGTAGTCATCAAACCAAGGTCCTTCATTTCGAAACAAGAGGCTAGTTTCCTCTTACACCATTCAATAAGTTTATAATCTCCAGTAAGAAACAAGTCATCAGCATAAATCACTATGATCAAAGGCTCACCATCCACAACCTTTTATTAAAGGTTGGAATCTACATCACTCTTGGTGAATCCCAATCCCACCAAGTATCCATCAATCCTAGCATACCATGCACGTGATTCCTACTCGATTCCATATAAGACCTTCTTTAGTCTGCACACATGGAATTCCTTCGCATGGATCACTAAACCCTCTGGATTCTCAATATAGACCTCTTTCTCGATCACACCATCGATAAAGGTAGTATTCACATCCATGTGATGAAACTTCCATCCCATAGATGAAACAAGATCTATAATTTTCCTGATGAAAGTGTACCGAGAAACAAAATGTATCATCATAATCAATTCCCCCTTTATGAGAGAATTCTATAGCCACAAATATCACATTGTGTTTTCCAATATTGTAATTTGTTCCATCTTTAATTTTGTAAATCCACCTGGAATTCACTATTGACTTCCCCTTAGGTCTCTGCATAATATCCCACACATCATTATTCATGATGAATTGGTATTCTTCCATCATGGAATCCTTCCATACCTATTGGTTGGAAGCCTCCTCATAGTTGGAGGGCTCAGAATCAATGATGTGGCTCATCAAAGCTACATATCTTGAGAATCTATAAGGTCTATTGATTTCTCTAAAAGTACCACAGGGTGCTTCATTCCCATCTACATATTGCAGGACCTGACAAGCCCATGCAATCCTCTTCCAACCTATTGCAACATCTCTAGGGACATCAACTGGATCTACTGGATCAATGGGATCAACAGGATCAAGTGACTCAACTAGATCCCTTTGAATTGTTGAAGGGGGTGGGAAGATGATGCCATCTCCTTTGGCCCCCACCACCTCCTCACCATCAATATCTATATTAGATCCTATGGCTCTTCATAAGGTTTCCTCCTCTTCGAAGGAGACATACCTGCTAACTTCAGTCTGTCTCAATCATGGGATGTAGATCCTATAATCCTTTGAAGACTCATTATATCCCACAAATGTAACCTTCCTTCCTAAAGGCTCTAGGTTTGTTCTCTTTTCCTTAGGCAAATGAATATATACCGTACAACCAAAGATCTGTAAGTGTCCCATCTCTAGCTTCAAACCTATGAAGACCTCTTCTAGAGTTATGTTGCTCAAAATATTGTGAGGACTCATATTTTGTACATACACTACATTACTAGAAACTTATGCCCATAAGAACATGGGAAAACGCCGATCATGGATCATAGCTTTGGATGCCTCTACAATTGATATATTCTTCCTATTTGCAACCCCATTCTATTGGGGGATGTAAGTAACATTGTAGTCCCTCTTAATTCATGCCTCTTTGCAAAAATAATTAAATTCTGTGGAGGTGCACTCTACTCCATTATCTAATATCATATTCTTGATTTTCTTTCTCAACGGGTTCTCTACTTATGCCTTGAATTCCTTGAATCTGCAAAGCGCCTCTTCGGATTCTTTGGTCTTGAGGAAGTAAATCCAATTTTTCTAAGATTAATCATCAATAAATATCACATAATATTAGTATCCACCCAATGAAGCAACTGTCATTAGTCCACACAAATCAGAATGTACTAAATGCAAGATTCTCTTTGACCTATTGTCATTACTCAGAAAAAGAACCCTTGGAATTCTTGGAAATTGCACATCCTCTACAAATTCCATCATGGTCTGTAGTGAGTACTGGAATTTCTATCACCATTGTCCTGAATGATGGAAGAGCTCTCTAATGTAGGTGAGCAAGTATTTTGGGCCATAGCTCACTCTCTCATGCACCTTAGAGAGTGTGTAAGGTGTGTATAAATGAGGGAGAGTGCCTCCCTATTTATACCCTTTCAAGTCACTGACCAAATATAAGACTCAAACTACATGTCATCTCACATGGGGCCCACTTATCCTAGAGAAACCACAATTACATATTACATGACGTTACACTCGGGAATATTTCCCTGACTTACAACGGAGGTTGTACCTCAAGGTATAGACACAATTTAGACATCTCGTAAAGGGGTAACGCACATCCCCAATGGGGGTACAACAACATACAATGATAATATACATCAGAATATCTTATGAGGTTACAAATACATCAACACTCTCTCTTAACTAGGAATGTATTCTCTCTCTACACAGTCATCAACACATCTGGGAAAGTCTTCATCACATCGTCATCATCAAGGAGTCATAGAGTCTTCATCATAGATGTTTCCATCATCTTCTTATAATTTGTTCATCATCCCATACTATTTGTCATCAGAAGTTTCTACAGTGCAAACCCTTTTTCATGTTGGATGTAGGTCTTTATTATCTCTGTGAGCAAGCCATCAAGTAGGTACATCCCAGGACTTATTATATGCCTTTTGCAAAACCTGCAGGATCTTCCAGGACTTATTATATGCCACTAAAAACCTGAAGGAGCATCCCAGGACTAGTTACATTTCTTGCAACACATGTGTACCCTAAAATTACCTCATCATATTCATATCATCAAATCATCACATGGAGCACAACTCAGATACACATAACACAACAATTACATCAATGACCATGGGAGGCCCAGCCTTCCACCATGTCAGAAAGGCTCTAAGCACTTACATCAACGACCATGGGAGGCCCAGCCTTCCACCATGTCGGAAAGGCTTAGCACTTACATCAACAACCATGGGAGGCACAGCCTGCCACCATGTCGAAAAGGCTCTCACCACTTACATCAACAACCATGTGAGGCCTAACCTTCCACCATGTTAGAAAGGCTCAGCACTTACATCAACGACCATGGGAGGCCCAGCCTGCCACCATGCCAAAAAGGCTCATGTGTATCTGCGTCTTCCAGACTCATCACTTCCCCTTCGTAGGATACACAACTAAGATACACATAACACATCAATTACATCAATGACCATGGGAGGCCCAGCCTTCCACCATGTCGGAAAGGCTCTGAGCACTTACATCAATGACCATGGGAGGCCCAGCCTACCACCATGTCGGAAAGGCTTAGCACTTACATCAATGACCATGGTAGGACCAGCCTGCCACCATGTTGAAAAGGCTCTCACCACTTACATCAACAACCATGCGAGGCCCAGCCTGCCACCATGTCGGAAAGGCTCAGCACTTACATCAACGACCATGGGAGGCCCAACCTGCCACCATGTTAGAAAGGCTCATGTGTATCTGCGTCTTTCGAACTCATCACTTCCCCTTCGAAGGAACCTCGATCTGAAGTACATCGAGCCTCTCTCTGAAGTATCCAAACTTTACTCTGGCCATTTCTAGCATAGAATCACATCAAGACTGATTACATCCAAGGATAACTTGCAAGCTTCGTCATGACTGATTACATCCGAGTACAACCTACAGGACTGATTACGTCTGAGAAACCTACGAGCTTCGCTAGGATTTTATGCTCAGACAACCTATCTCATCGACTATGCTAGAACTCATCACCGCCTCTTTTGAGAGATCTTCATCTGAATCACATACTGGAGCTTCACTACTCCTCTCTGCATCATACAAAAAATGCAAGTCAGATCAATCAAATCAACTAGTAGCTTTCAAAAGAAACATACTACCTCACAAATAGCCGAGCAAGTGGCAACATATTTTTCCTCGGATGTACTCAGCGCCATGTAGAACTGAATCCTTCCAAACCAGTAGCCCATATAGGATCTCAAACTGAAGATGCAACCCAGGGTGCTCTTCTTCTCAGTGGAGCTACCAATTCGAATAAACATAACCATGCAGGTTAGTCTTATGATTTGTATCATACTTGAGCCCATACTCAACTATACCCTTCAGGTACCTCACTACATGCTTTGCAACTAGGTGAGCATGTCTCGGATCCGTCAAGAACTAGCTCAGGTTGTTCATAGCAAACCATATTTTTGGTCTCGTATTCATTAGGCACATCAATGAAAAAATCATTTGATGATACATCGTGGCATCAATTGTCTCTAATGAAGCATCACATAAAAGCTTCAAGTTTGATAACATAGGTGTGGTTATTGGCGTGCAGTCCAGTATTCCAAATTTCTTCAGAATCTGCACTGCATACTTTCTTTGACTAAGGAAAATATCATTCGCATTCTGCCACACCTCCATACCTAAGAACTAGTGCATTATCCCTAGGTCTTTCATCTCTAACTCTGTAGCAATCCTCCTTCTTACATATTTAGTTAGTTCCTATTTTCCTGTCAAGAACATGTCATCGACATATAACAAGAGCACCACTAGTCTTGTGTCTTCAACCTTGAATTAAAGGTTGGAATCCTCTTTACTCTCAGTAAATCCTAGAGCCATTAGTAAGATGTCCATCCTGTTGTACCATGTCGAATCTGAGGATCTTCTGCGGTCACTCCCTCTGAATCAGAGCATCATTCTCCCTCTGCCTTCCATACTCTATGTATTGAAACATTATGTAATGGAGTGACAAGTAGATTCCTCTGCTACTAATATTCTATGTATCCATCTAGGGCCACTGGATACCAAGATCCTCTATCTTGAACTTTGTTTAAAAGTTCTTCTCGCACCCATCTGTGAGCTTGTCTTTCTCTATAGGATTTCGTCTTCAACCTTGTAGCAAAGGTTAAGATCTTCATCACTCTAGGTTGTCTTCAAGCTCCTCATGTAACAATATGTGCTATCACATGGGTGCCTTATGAGATCGTACAAGGCCTTCTTTAATTTTCACAGATGAGTTTTCCTGTCAAGAGCCTTGACTCCCAGTGGTCACTCTACGTATACTTACTCCTTGAATACACCATTCAAGAATGTTGTCTTGATGTCAGTTGGTGTATCTCCCATCTCATACCTGTACATATGGATATAATGGAAGTGTACCTTGTCACTAGTGCACATTCTCTTCGTAGTCTGTGCATTCTTTCTGTGAGAAGCCTCGTGCTATGAATCTTGACTTGTATTCCACGATGTTGTCTTCTATTGCATGCTGGATCTTGTAGATCCATATGGAAGATACTACAGACTTCCCTTTATTGCTCAGCACCGCATCCTAGACATATTTTTTCTTGAACTGGTACTCTTTGTGGCATAGTCTCCTTCCCTTTCTTCTTGGCTACTTCTTCATAGCTGGAAGGCTCTGCATCAATGATGTCGCTCAATAGTGTCACATAACTAGAGTGTGTCTGACGCCTCTTTCTTTCTTTGGAAGTCTCATCATACTATTCTTCATCTTGGATTATTTCTTGTGCCCAAGGTGGTCTTCATCTCTTGAGGTGGATTTACCGTTCTCTTTATCTTTTTCTTAAGCTCTTTCTTTCACCATGGTGTCTTTGACCCAAGAAGCTTCAGGTTCCTCTTCTGAACTGTCGTTAATTGTTCTTTAGAATGACCTACAAGTCAAGTTCAGTTGTATGATTAGAAACATATCATAATTTCCAAAATATATTAATAGTGACAAATATATGTCACATAGTCATGCGACTATTTTATCCAATGCTACAACATTCATCCATATCATGTATACATACAGTAACTTCTAGATGCATTCTACCCCAATGTTATAAAGAGTGTGTACTACTCCTAATATGCCAATAAAGAGGTTTTAATCTAGATAAGTAGAAATGGAATGTTGTACACCTTCATTGACTTCTTACCCATTATGTGCAATTCAGAGTATAAATGCAAAAAACTCAAACATCAACTGAATATAAACAAATGTATAACCAAACAATATCATGAAATAAAAATTGAATACTTATATTTATTTGTTTCATGGGTAGACTCCTTCTTGAGCCTTTGGCTTCATCATATTCTTCATGCATAACAGCTTCATTTCTTATCCAAATGCTAAGATGGACAAGAGGTTCTTCAAGAATTGAGTCCTTCATATTCCTTATCGCTTGAGGGATCTTCTTTGAATCATGAGAGCTTCGTCTTCAGTTGCTCTCATCTTCTCTTTTCTTATTATGAGTCGAGCTTCTTCTTGTGTGCACTCTTCCCAGAGTTTGTTGAAGGAAATCACTTCCTTCTGGCATACATTCCTTGAATGAATGAATCTCATGATATTGGGAGGTCATTCAAGGTGGTTATAACAATCTCTTATTCTTCTTTGATTTCTTTGCCATAGCAACAAAAAATTCCTTTTGGTGTATTCAAGGATGACACATGAGGGATGAGATGATCTTTAATATAATCTGCAATGATTCTCTTGGCTCTAGCCTTAGCCTCATCTCCCTCTGGATCTTAGAGCTTCCCTACTGAAATACTGATCCAAGTCAAATTCTTCAAGGATCACGGAGGTCCTATACTTCCATACTCGGAAGTTGTCAGCTTCACCAAGCTTGTCATCAAGCTAGGTGTGATTAGTCATTTTGAAATGAGAACCTCAAATGTAAATAGAAAAAATTTAGATCTTACTGATTTGAGGTGTTTGTCCTGGTTCCGAAGCTAACTGATCTAGGGTTTGTCAGAGAAACCATAATTTCAAAACTTGGAATTTAAAACTTCTGATTAGATTGAAACATGGGCCTCTTCAAGGAGAGTTGTCCAATATACTCCTTTTCTGAAAATAGTGGAGGGAAGCTTCGGGAATAGGAATCCCTAGTTTTTCAATTTCTTCTGCAGAAATGACTGATATTGATTCTGTTGTATCTCCGAAGTTTCAGCTCCTTACATTCTGAAACTTCTCACTGATCTATCCTGATATGTCCTCTTTCCAACCCCATAGGTTAAACAATAAGTGTATTCTCCAATGCTGAGTTTCCCAAGGTCACTTTTGTGGGGACTGTTCAGCATAGAGAACTTGTACGGACTTCCACATGTCATTGTTTCACATTCTAGGTCTGAAAAATGTACCACGTAAACTAAAGTCAGTTCCCTACCAACATGTTGTAGCTGCAACTACCATCCAAAAAAAAATTTGATTTTTAGGGGCCCCCTTATTCTTTTATTTTTTAGAAGGCTTGGAAAGTCTATCTTATCTCACCAAGATTTGCTTCATGACTTAAAATTTTGACAAAAAAGAAGTTATTTTTTCTTATATCGGATGCACTCTTGAGAGTGTTTCTGACGTATCGGAAGAATAGTGGTCTAACCAGCCGATGTTCTATATCAGATGCTTTCAAAAATCTCCTTCCGACGTATTGAATGTTCTCTCATCTATCGCTTTGGAAACTTTTTGCCGAAGGCTCCGGGAGCTTAGTCCAGAGCTGTTCCAACACATCGGATCGCCCATCTCCTATCCTTTTCCAATATTCACAGAAGCTTTGTCAAATTCCCATCCACCATGTCAGTTGTTTCTTTCAAATTTTTCCGAGAGCTTAGTGGTTTTCCTGGCCTATGTTGCGGATGCGGAGTCCGAAGTATATCCGATGCCTTCTCATAGTGATTTATGATGCCGACGCAATGTTAGTTGCCTAGCCTGTCGATGATTGTTTAAGTGTTTTTTAACCATTTCGGCGAGCCCGTTCTTCATAAGCCATCCGAAGCTTCCGCGACCACTAGCAAGTTCGTATCCAATGCAGGTTTGGCATTTTTGTTTTCCCATCTGAAACTTCTCTTTACCCATGTTTAAGTCTATAAAAGCCCATCAAAGTTCTTATATGGTCATTGTTCACTGTATTGGTCGCCACTTGGAGTTGTGGAATTGTCACTGTCTAAGCGAATTGCTTACTAGTGGGGGTCGTGCTCGTCCAGGTCATCCTCATATTTTCCAAGTAGGATCTTATATCTTGTCTCGTTACTTAGCGTTTCTTAACACGGTTTGGAAGGGTTAGGTCATTTTCTTTTCCACGGAGGGGGAGGTATTTGAATCCTGCGTTATTTTTTCATTTTTATGTGGGGTTTTTCCATTGCATGCTTAAGTTGTGGCTGCTGTTTATTTTACTTGCCTTGGTTTTCCTTATTTGTGGTCTGCCATGAGGGTTCCTCTTACATTCGTTGAAAGAAAGAGGGCACAGTGCAAACAAGCGTTTCGCCATCTGCACTGCTCTATCTTTTCCTCCACCATATTAGGGAAGATGCATAGTCGTTGGTCAAGTGCAGTAAGTTTTCCATGGGATGCCGAGGGAGGGATTTCTGTTGTGGATGAAGACCCAGTTTGTTCATTCAAAGGGTTAACAATCCGGTGTTTTCAGGGTTTTTTCCCGTCATTAGTATTGATTCCTATGGATGTAAGGCCATAGTGAAACCCTAGGGCTTACGTAGTAGAAGGTTGCATGTTAATTGTGTCTAAACTACCTTAGAAATATTTGTGGTTTATATCCTCATATACAGAAAGCACATTTTTTTGGGTGAGAGCAAGGTAGGTTAACATGTATTATGATGATTTGGTAAATGTCCTGGTTAGCATCGGTTGCTGGTTTTAGTATTCAAAATTGCAGTTATATGTGTGAATAGACTAAATCTAACTCACTGTTGTATGATTGACACAGGCTCATCATCCACATAGTAGCATGCCTAGGAAACGGAAAAAGAAGGTGCAAACAACATATGAAGAACCGGAAGTAGAGATCATAACCCAAGTCGAGGTTATCTATGGGGATACCAAAGCCATCATAGGTGTTGATATTGAATACAAATGGGGAGAAATATACCGAATGATCTCCAATCGAAATGTCCCAGATGTCGGATTGCAGGATTTACCTATATATGCTAATATTGAAAGATCATCGATCATGAAGGTGGAAACACGACCAGAGATTTTCCCTTGTTCAGAGGTAATAGGATGGATCCTTCCAAGGGATGATGTGAAAAAGATGATCTTGGCTAATACTAAAGGGCGGGGTTATGCTTCCTATAGCCTAGCCTATGTAGCCATGGCCTACAAGTTGCCGACACCCCAAAACTATTGGATTGAAGGATGGTTAAAAGACCTTAATCTAGATGTTGTGGAAACCGTCAAAAGGATGATGATCCTAGGAAAACATTTTCATACAAGGCCTTCCGGGGAGTATGAAACTGCAATCCTTCGTACTCCATACAGGTTGATAGCATTGGTGTTAAACAGGAATTCAGAAGAGCCAATGGAAAGAATGTCAAAACAGGTTGGGTACCGGTAATATCTTTTGTGGCCACTCAAGGCACCATCTTCAACTGGGAAAACATAGTGTCTAACAGTTTGTCTGCCTGCATAAGTGCAGCACTGGGAGGAGTCTCGCAAAAGAAATCATAGTTGTATATGAGCTCAATTTTGATTGATTGTATTTTATGCACATAGCCATTCCCAGCTCTGAAGTGCCAATGGGATAAGGACAAGTCTCCTGTATATGTTACATATCATTTTTTGTGGGCTCACAAGTATTACAGTCATTACAAGAGTATTTGTGAAGATCTGATCATGCTGGTGTATAGATTGATTTTCCTTGTTGAGTGTGATTGCATGTCTGAAGAGGATTTGAAGGTTGTGCAAGATAATGGACATTATTACCTGACTGAGGAGGGTTTGTATTTGAGGATGTTTGGTGGATCGAGAGCACCTTCTCTTCTGCCAAAGTATGCTACAGATTATGTTATTCATAAGGAGGTAGTAAGACAGCTATACATTGATGTAGTTGGTAACTTCCTATTCGAACAAAAGAAAAATGTGTACCCTCGAGTCCCATTTTATGTAGGGAGTTACAAGTTCTCCAAAGTAAAGAGTGTAACAGAATTTGTAAAAGAGCTAGAATATTTTAACTTTGGCGAGATGAGTTTCCATAGAAATGACTCCGAAAAAAAGGTTGTTGATTATTGTACTACAGTAGAGAATCATTTTGAGTACACAAACTTTTGGGATAAAGATGAAGAAATTTTTCGAAATGCTTGAAATATGACAGCTTTGAGAAGGAGGTTTAAGCAAAATATAACTATGGTTGGTGGAAAGGGAAAGGTTATTGAGAAACAGAAGAGGCAAGAAAAGGAGGCTTCCAAGAAAAGACAAGAGGAGGCATTTAGATTATACCGAGAAGCAGAACAGTGGTTGGTAGCAGAAGAAGAAGGAAAAAGAAAAGCAACAGAAGAAGCCGAGAAAAGAGCAGAAGAAGAAGAAATTGCAAAGGGAAATGAAGAAGAATAAGCTCAAAAAATACAGAAAGAGAATGAGAGGTTAAGGTTAGAGGTAGCTGATAAAGAAAATAAGCATGCAAAGAAAGTGCCTGAGGACCTTCGACAAAAGGAGCAAGAGGAACAAGATTATGCAAACCAAGAGCAAACTCAGTTTTATAATGATCTAGTAGAATGCTTTGTTCCATCCAGTAGCATGGCAGGAGGAAATCGAGTTTCAGCAGCACGGATTGAATTAATCCCTTATGTTCCAACAAAAGAGAAGAGGTGGCTGATCTGAATACCACCTTTTACGACAAAGCTAAAAAGAGAATTGCTAGGAGAACGGAAAAGAAAGTGGACACTGGAGGAAAGAAGGGAGTTATGGTGACTGAGAAGACAGTTGTTCATGGGACTGATAAAGATCCAAGACTGATGGCAAAGGCAGGAGTAGCCACATCCCTAGCTACTGAAGACAATGTTGATAAAATAATGACGGATTTGGAACAATCTAAGAAGAAAATTGCCCAAATGAAAGAAACCCTAAAAAGGGAAAGAGATGAAGGCCAAATTCTGAAGAGAAAGTATAAAGACATGCTTAGTACGATTGAGGAGTGCAAGGCAATATGCTAAAATTTATAGTCCGACAAGGAGGCTTTAGTATTATCAGTGAACATAATTGAAGGAGAGAAGAAAGACCTAGAGAAGTAGATCATGGAAGCAGTGCAAAAAGGAGATACAACAAACAAAACAAAAGAGGAGCTGGAAGCCCAAAACCTTTTACTTAGAGAAAAATTACAAGTGGAAGAGGAGAAACATATGGACGTGACTCCATTCAGAAATTTAGCCTCGATGTTACAAAAGGAGATTAATCAGGTCTTGCTGAATCTTGCCGAGGAAATGTATAAAGTGAAACAAATAGAGGACAAATTGAAATAAATGAAGCTCGGCTCAACACAATTCCGGAGAAGATTATCATATGTCGTAGAGCTGGTAAAAAATCAGTTAGCATGGGTAGAAACCCATTCAAAATTTCCAATTGGCATGCCTCAGAAATCAGTAGGAGGTCTTAAAATGGAAATAGGCATACTAAATTTTGGTTGTAAAAATGCAGTCAGTTTAAACACTGCTATTGAAAAAACTATTTAAAAGTGCGCAGAGTTTTACAAAGGTATACAACTAGTTCACAATCAGTGCCTGATTTAACGGACAACCCAGATGAATTTTTCCCGGTCAGGGGAGAACATGTGCAGAATTTGCAAGAGAGGCTACAAAAGGGAGAGGAGAGCCTAGAAAGACTCAAAGTTGTCAGTGAAAAGGACATCGAGACCTGGATTATGCAAGCATCAGGGATGATTTTAGGGGCGAATTATAGCCCAATGGCGAATTTTAAGGGTTACCCAAAAAAAAGTGGGCAAATTTTTATATTAAAATGTTATTATTTTATTTAATAAATTCGCCCATTATTTATTTTGTATATAGCTGTCCCAAGGTAAATCGCATTCATCCCGATTTAGGGAAAATCTAGAAAAGGAATATTAGCCCACGAAATTATTTATTTTTGCCCACATTCGCTTGAATTTTTCCGTCTGCGAGGAGATATTTGCCCAAATTTGCCCAATTTTTTCCGATTGGGAGGAGAAATGAAGATTGTTCACCGGATTTCTGGATAATAGTTTGAAAAATTGGTATTTCACCCAGGATTTATGGATAATACGATTAAAAATTTGCTATTTCACCGGGATTTATGAATATTTCTGTAAACTGGTCTTACTTCGACCTCAATTGGGGTAAATTGGACATAGTTCGTCCTGGATTTGGATTTGTGGACAATTATTTGAGTAAAATGTGGAGATTTAATCAATTGGGAAAGTTTTTTCACTGGATTTGGTCCATAAATTTAGTCAAGTGAGGAAGTTTTTTACCTATATAATGGTGCAAGAGTCAGGACTTAGGCTCAACATCAAGCTTGATTTCTATTGCAAATCGGTCTTTATAGTGGCTGAGTGGATTCGTGGGAAGCAATTTCAGAAAGTTTCTTCTATCTGCACTATGCAGGCTTTTTACAGGCTAGTTTCTTGAATCTTCTTCTATTTGCAGGATTTTTACGGGTTAGTTGCTATGAGCACTCAACCTTGTTGCTATACCATAGCTTGATGGGATTTTCCTCATTGGATATTATTCTTTGGCACTCTGTTGGTTTTAACTTTTATTCTGGGTGTAAGTTATAGTATTCAAGAGCCATGGAGCTCATTAGCAATTATTTTCCAGGGCACATGGTACGGATTCATAGATTTCTTCGCTTTTCCTTCTATTTTTCTTTTCAAGAATATTCACTTTTCAATCCCACGATTTATTCAAAGGACCAACGACACCTCCCATTACAACTGAAAAACCATAAGATTTTTTTCCACCTCGGGAGTCGGGGTTTTGTACCCACCAGCGATATATATCATACATTGCATCTCCTGGATAATTGAAGTCATGACTCGTCCCTTGTTCTGTTTTGAGAAGGAACAAGGATTTTTTTCCAACTCGGGAGTCGGGGTTTTGTACCCACCAGCGATATATATCATACATTGCATCTCCTGGACGATCGAAGTCGTGACTCGTCCCTTGTTCTGTTTTGAGAAGGAACAAGGAGAAGCAGAAGAAAGTAAGATCGGTCTTTGACTCAAGGCAATCTAGTCTTGTTTCCTGGGTCTTTGATCTGCTTACATTACAATTGACCAAGTGGACCCACTTCAGTTGATTTGATTGATTCAGTTCCAAGCTTCGTAAATGGGATGGAGTAGCTCGCTCATAAATAGTAGTTTTTCTCATTAAGATATGAAACAATGTCACCCTAGGGGGGCAGATATCAGCGGTAAGGAGTCCCATAGGAAGACGTCATAAATGTATAGAGCTTCAAATCTGTTTTGGATTCATGTTTACCATGCCCAGCTAATTTGCTGCATTTGTTATATGTTCTTTTTTTTGATAAGTCTATCTAGTATGGGATATATGGTGCTGTAAGCAACAAGACTTTCTATTATATATGCTTATTAATATATGCTTATTAATTCAAAGTTCGCCCTACTTTTCCATTACGTGAAAATGATGGACAAGCTAACAGAGGAACAGATCTCTGAGTTCAAGGAGGCTTTCAATTTGTTTGGAAGTCCTCCAACAGGCCATTTATGCACTATGTCTACCCATCGATTTGTGGGTGGTAGCTTGAAATCATCAATAGATTGGTCCCAAAAATCTTAAACAACTATGTTCAAACCTCTTGGTGAACCTTGTGTCCATGTCCAACACAATACTCAATGGAAAACCCCAATACTTGCAACATTTTTTAACAACTTCGCAACTTTTTCCACAACACAAGGTATCTTCATTGGGATGAAGATGGAATACTTGGAAAATATGTCCCCAACCACAACGATTCCAGTGTACCCTTGCAAATATGACATATGGGTGATGAACTCCATAGAAACGCTTTCCTAAGGTCTCTTAGACACAACAAAGTTTGTAATGGGCCAACCTTCATTCATATATCTTCCTTGTCTTGTTTGTATAGAAGACAAGTCATGGCATACTATTCTACATCCTTGTGCATCTACTCATAATAGTATCCTCTCTCCAACAATGCCATCATTATTCATTGTCACTAGGTGGCTATCCCAAGGCAAATCATGGCATGCATTTAAGAGCTCCTTCCCAATATTTGATGACCTAGATATATAGATGTGGTTTCCAAAGTACAAAAGTTGTTTGTCTACCCAAAACTTCCTTACATTACCCTCATTCACCTGCTTCATGTTGTTTATCATTGATGGGTCTCAATGCAATCCATCCATGATCTACACATGCAAGTCAGTAAAAACCTACGCATGCCATCATGTTGGCACCGACAACTCGTCTTCCTCTAAGGATGTGAGTTGTGCCTATTTTCTCAAGGCATCAAAATTTTCATTAAGTTTGTTGATACTATATGGTCATGTTGAATTCTTATACCAAGAAGTATTGCCACATTTCTTACTTAGGTAATTGTTTTAGTTGTGTCACAATGTAGCTTGTTGCAACATTGTCTATATTCACAATGAACGGTTTACCCCAAATAATGCCTCCATGCTTGTAGGAAATGCACAAATGTAGTCATATATTTTTCATGAATGGGGTGCCTCCACTTGCAATCCTATAGCTTCATATTATCATAGGATACAGGATGACCCTCCTGTGATCAAACTTCTCCAATGGAAAATTTTTAGGCATATGTCTACACCTCAAACAACTGCTCAAAGTCTAGCATCTTTAGCACAAGTGTAAGCTTCAGGTTGTATATGCTACTCGAAATCTCTCTGTCAAATTCCATGGTGGATCCTTCTCATAACAAATTGATAAGTTGTGCTGAAATTTTAGAGTACCCTTCAACAAATCTTTAGTAATAGTTTTCCAACCCAAGGAATATTCTTACCTCATGAACTATTTGCATTTCCTCCAATCCTCTATTGCCCCGATTTCCGTAGGATCCATGCATATGCACCCTTGCTCGATCAATGGCCCAAGAATGGAATATCTTCTTGGCTAAAGACACACTTGAAATTCTTCAGGAATAACTAATTATTCCTCAAATACCTATGGTTGTGCCTCTTATGGTCCTCCATGTTTTCACTAAACACCACTATGTCATTAAGGTAATTAATAACCTATTTGTCTAAGAACGGTCTGAACAAATCATTCATCAAAGTGCAAAAGGTGGTTGGAGTATTACACAACCCAAAAATCACAAACAAAAAATCATAGCTACCATACCTCGTCATGCAGGTTATCTTTGGCTCATCGCCTTCTACGATCTAAACTTGGTAACACCCCTACCTTAAGTATGTATTTGAAAAGACTTTGGTCTACCTTAAGTGAACTTTTCAATGTATTATTCCAATAAAGGTAAGGGGTACTTATTTTTTATGCTCTTCTTATTCAATGCACAATAGTCCAAGCACATCCTCAACTCTAGGGTGTCCTCCTTCTTTTGGAAGAGGATCAATGCACCATATGAAGACATAAGAGGTCACCTAAATCTAGCATCAAGCAACTCATTTATTTGTATTTGCAACTCCTTTAGATTAACTCTCGAAAGTTGGTAGGGGACTCTTGTTGAAGGTTGCAACCCGGGGACTCTTGTTGAAGGCTGCAACCCTAGTTCAAGCTCTATACAGTGGTCCACAATGTGCATAGGAAATATATGTTTCAACAGCAAGTCAAGAAACTTATCAAAAAACTCTTAAAAAAAATTGACAAGTTCTGACAAAATAGGAATCCCCACTCCACCCTCTTTCTCTTCCTAAATCATTTCCACAAAGACCTATGATTCTAAGTGCATGGTTGGCCTTTTCAACATTAGTGCAAACACTAACTCCACTCTTATGTGTGGCTTCCTTGTTGTTGTGGATACAACACAAGGCTTGTGTCGACCAAACATAGCTAACTTATTTGTAAATGGCATGAGAATTAACTACATTATCCTTAAGAATACTTTCCCAAGGATGACTTGGAAGTCATTCATTTGCACCATTGTAAAGGCTTTACATCCCTTCCATTTGTCTAGGTGCAAGTGAACTTATTTCACAACCCCAATTGTAACCTTTCCATTAGAGTTCACTGCCTTCACTGACATTATGTAGGACCCAACCCTAATACCAAGTTCACTTTCCAAATCCTTCTTCAAGAAGTTGTGAGAGGCACCTGAGTCTACTGATAATTGTAGTGGTATTTCATTGTTGATAAAGTTCACATAACATAACTAGTTGACACTCTACCTTTGGTTTCCACTAAGGAACCAATCCTTTTCAAGGACCTCTTTAAGAGGAATTGTGCCCTTTCATTTTCAAAATAGTTTTGCAGCACCCCACATGTTAGAGGAAATGTCATTAACAAGAGAAACCAATATTTTACCCTTGCTTGAAGTGGCATGTCCACAAGTATAATACAATGTTGGCTTCCAAAGGTCTGTTGTAGTTTGTCTTTTCCCCAAGGTAGTCCTGAGTGCGTCCTTAACAAGTGGTGCCTACATATCAATATTTCTAAAATGCAAACTACGTCATGGTTGGACACTCGACCAAGCATATCTTGAAAAAACCATGACATCCAACACTATTAGTTGTATCACCAATGGTGATACAACTTAATCCCAAAATCCAATTCACCAAATCCCAAGCTTCCCAATATAGAACCTTATCAAAGGTTAGTGTCGTCAAACATGCCTTCATCGCAACTTTTTTTTCCATGCTTTTTGCAAGATGGACTTAAAAGACAATCTTTAACTTGGCGACTCATGCAGCATAGAGATTCTCTCTAGGGACACCTCTAGCTAGGACACACAGAACCAATTGGTGACATGTGTTTGGTCGAGTTCATTTTGAAAATTGATGGCATGCATTCAGTCCTAAGTATTGCTACTATTGCTAATGGAAGTTGCTTGTCAATGAAACAAATAAGAGTATCACAGAAAATGGTTTTACTTGAAACACTTTGTTCATGTGGGTTTTGGGGTCTTGAAATATCCTTTTGGTGTGTAGTGATTTTGACCTTGATATTGGATGCTCAAGGCTCCAAATCAACTCCATACTTCTTAGTCACCTGCATCCTCAACATGCCTTGAGAGGTGTGCACTAGCTAGTTACAATGATTTGGACACATGCACAACAGTGCCTCAACTGGAGATGATTTGTGCCATAACTACTAAGTTGCATACACTTTACTAAATTGAGCTAGGCTGCATGCACCCTACTTAAATGATGTATGCAAAACTTAAATTAGAAACATAATGCATGCAAACTTGATGAAACTAAAATATGGGGAATCAAGCAGAGAAGAATGCTTCACGGTGAACTATTGTCCTGGACACTAATTCCTAAAGTGCATGGCCTTGCTGTGAGCACTCAACCTTGTTGCTAGACCACAGCTTGATAAGATTTTCCTCATTGGATATTATTCTTTGGCACTCTGTTGGTTTTATTCTGGGTGTAAGCTATAGTATTCAACAGCCATGGAGCTCATTAGCAATTATTTGCCAAGCTCTGTAAATGGAAAACAGGGGGGCAGCAATTATTTCTACTTCGAGTACAACTCTGTAAATGGAAAACACAGTAATGAAGCTTCTATGGACATGTATTTTCAAATTTAAGTTTTAACTTAGAAAATCGCTTTGATGATTTCGCATGAGGAACATGTTTTTGCTCCTCTAGTGTTAAGAAACCCTAAACTGCTGAAAATCATCTAAGAAACCATGTTATGCAAGTTCTAATCAAGATATCATAAGATTTTTTTTACAGGAAAACATTAATGGGCCATTGGCAGCAAGTTCCTTACATCTGAGCAACTATCTAAAAAATGTATTCATTATTTCCTACGTGCCTCTTATTTGTTATTATTTCAAACATTTGGAAATCAAAACTCAACAAATTTGAAAACAATCGTATGAATTAACAAAATAAACCCACCTTGAAAGTTCTCCCAAAATATTATGTTTTTTAAGTTAAAAATTGAAAGATACACCTAAACAACTAAAGTTTACAAAATATTCTCTTACTTATTGCAGCTAGATATTTTCACTGATAGTCAAATCTTACAGTTAGGGATAGAGGGAGTGAAGAATTGGTCTCAACTACAACGTCCTAAACTCAACATTTGTTTTGTCAATTATGGTTTAAGGGCACTGATAAGTGCACATTCAGAGCATCAGACTGTCCATCCAAAGGCAAGGAAGTAGATATAATTTCTCAATGGACTCATGCAGAGAGGCTTCCCCACCCAAAATCAACTTCCATCACTTCCAATCTCAACTATTGTGATATCATAAACTCGTAACAAGATCAAGGCAGATGCTTTTATCGGCCAAATACCAATGAGCTTTTATTAGCAGAAGTCAGAACCTCCTAGGGGAGAGCCCTAAATGCAAGTCTGTAAGGAGACTCAAACACCGAATAATATATTCTTTTGGAAGGGTTAGTGATCAGTGCCTTAATGGAGTCAAGAAGAAGACATACTATATGGACAAATATGAACCTCGTAAATGCAATCAGTAAGTCAACTTCAAGGCAAATCTAGAATGATAATGTTATGCCAAGGTTATGCAAGTAGTTGGCAAAAACATTAATTGTCAAGTTTATCAAATACTTAGGCATTGCCTGACCATCAACTACTATTTATCATCATTCGTGTATAGCCATAGACAAATTGGAGTGTGGTATGAGTACAAATATGGCAGCCCAATAAACAGTAATAAAGCAATCAGTAGGCAGATGTATCCAGTGTAGTCATATGCATACCCATTTATCCACCATTCATTATTAATTTAAACATAATATAGATGGAAGTTACATGTAATTTAGCAATACATGATATTCAACTATTATTGGTCATTTTCCAAAGTATTTATCAAATAGTATTAGGTCTGTCCATAAAATAGAATTCAGTACGCGTTTGCAAACAAACTCTGAAGCAATAGTAGTAGTACATATATATTCATTAACTAACAGCTGCTTGTAATGTTTTTATATGTAGGGTTGGATGACTGTTAGAGTACCCTAAAGGGGGGTATTATAAAATGCAGACCAAGTATAGGATGGGAAGCAACTGAAAGGGCTGCCCTTTGGGTTGATAAGGCATTGGACAAGGCCTTAAAAGGGTAGACCGAGGGTAGAAGGAAGTTAGCAGAGGTCTGTTCCAGACCTAGAGGAAGGGCCAAGGCACTAAACAAGCAGCCCAGGGATGTTTAAGGAGTGGCCGTGGGCTGTAGCAGCCTATGGTAAAAGGGTCAAGGTCTGGAAAAGGTGAGAGGAGGAAGGAACGAGGCCTAAAGGAGCTGGTCGAGGGTGAAAAGGGGCTGCTAATGAAGGTCGAGGGCTAGTAGGAGGAGTTTTAGGTCTAAGCAAGGGTAGTAGAGGAGAGATAAAGGGAGGCCAATTGAGGATAAGGCAGGCCTAGCCTTGGAAGAGGAAAAGAAGGGAGGACGTGAAGGATAAGAAGGAGAGGATAAAATGGAGAGAAGAAGGAGAGGATGAAAAGGAGAGGTTGCTAGGGCAACCCTTTTGGAGTTTCCTAACTAACCTAGTCTAACATGCAAAATGCAACCTATCTAACCCTAGATTCTAGGTGTTGAAGAGAAGAATGGTTTTGGGACAAAGGGAGAAAGGCTTTACGCTAACCTAGCCTCTTCAAAGAGCGAAGAGCAGGAGGAAGCCTCTTTAGTAGTAGGAGAGTAGAGAGTAGATCCACCACTTTGGGGAAAAATGGAGTTGTGTTGAGATCTGTTCGTGAGGAGTAAAGCTCGTCAGTTGAAGCCGCCGCTAGAAACTAAGCTAGTTTAATGAAGAATTTGTGTTGAAGAACACCATCCACGATCTTGAAGGAGAAACCATAAGGAAATCCATCGAAGACCAGCCCGCTAACCACAACATGTTGGTTGTGGAGCGTGATTATAATCTTCCCGATTTAGAGGTCGTGTTTTAGCTGTGTTTGGATTCCAGTACTTGATGGGGGGTTGTAGGGGGTTGGTTGTGGAGCTCTCTGAGACTTCCTTTCCAGTGGTTTCATCCTATGCCAACATAGACCTGTTTCCATAGAAACCTTGAGGAAGTTAATGTTGAAGACTCTTGCATATGCTAACACTAAATAAAGTTTGATGAGCTCAAGCATATGGATTTATAGACAATGGCATCTGGCTTTGACCACTCCTTCAAATCACAAAAATATTCAACCTATGTAAACTTGGGATGCAAGTATTGGACTTGTGGTGGGCACCTAGCCCATAGAAAATGCATCTCCCATAAGTCCTAATCGAAAGCTTCTTTCCCCTCTTGTGATATTTTCCAATCATCTAGTAACTAACTGTGGACTTCCCAAGGTTGATGCCTATCAGTAAATATTCGCCCTAGTTTAACAAAATAAATTAAAGAATATTTTTTCTAAGAAGCAACTATACCGATGGGTTTAGAGAAATACATGTTAGAAGACTCTGTGATTCACTCATGTGAGGATGCTCTGTGATTCAGCAATTTGCACAGTTTTTCATTTCATGATTTATAAGGCAGAGTAACTAGTAGTCAGAAAGCCTATCTTGAAGGACCATCACACATTAACTAGCAGGAAATTGATATATGAGGAAGCAAATATGGTAAGGACTGGAAACTGTATTTTCTTCTTTTCTAAACGGTAGGTAGTTGTAAGCTAAGATGATAAGTTTGACAAGGATGCAGGGTCTTTTAAGCCTCGGGAGCCTCCAACAGAGATTGAGGAGATAGAGAAGCTTGCTGCCCAAAGACTGATCCATGGATTCCAAAGAAACAAGATTCAAGAGGAGTTGTATATCCCTTTACTAATAGTGGGATACCTATTGCAGCACAGGCTCAAATGTTAGTGTTTCTAGTTTTCACAGGAAGGGAACTTCCTTCTAAACCCATTGTTAGATTGATGTAACTCTTTGTTCCATGAACTAATATATGATGATTTCTAAAATAAAAAATATTCTGATCGTTGTGTGTTTGTATACATATCATACTGTAAAATTGTTTAGAAGAAATTAATCCCTTTCAACGTAATCAACCTGAAACAGAGAAACCGATGTGTTATCTGAAATGGTCACAGCTCACGATGAGCAGATATCTTGAAAATGTCGCTTTTAGAATTTTTGGAAATGGGCAATGGAATATGTTATCTTATTGATATATAGTTTTTAAATATTTACAAATAATAGAAAGAATGGAAATTTCTCCTGAATTTATGTTATTTTCTTATTTTTTCCTTTTTTCTGTATTCTGAATTTTTTTAAAGTTGTGGGTGAATCTCTAGCAACAGTCCAAAATTATATTGAATTTTTTTTGGGTCAGAAGAACCCAAGAAACATTTCCCAGTGTCTGCATCTTGGATGTTTCTTACCAGATTCCATACTGGAAAAGTTGCTTAGTATGGGAATAAAGGTATTTTGATAACTGTAAGTTGTTGTAGAATCCATATTATTGTCAATAAATAGAGCCAGAAATGGGCACATAATAAGAAACAAGAACGCTACCCTACCCCTGGCATATTATCCATATAAAATTGATTATAATGCACTAATGCAGTGTCAAGTGAGAAAGATGAAGGAGAATTCCAATAAGATAATTCAGACTTTCACAGTTATCTGAATTGTCCATGATCTTTTGGTTTCAAATTCTTGACGCAGTGAAGAATCCAAAAGATCATGGGCATTAGAGAATTCCGATGTTGTAAGCTGTTGCAGAGTCAGTATTAATGTCAACAAATAGTACTGGAAATTGGAAAACCCCCGTTATATTAAGTTATAATATTTATTAGTGATGTACTAATGCAATGTCAAGATGGAACGGGAAGGGCATGCGAATCAAATTTCATGGGTAGGTTTCTGTTCACATCGATGTCATATACTATTTAAATTCTCAAGCAGCTCAATTTGAACTGAATTTGACCACATTTGCATATGTATGCATGTTTGTCAAGACAAAACCGTGTCAAATGTCAATGAGGTCTTGATTTAATGGTACAGTGGAGGCGGTGAGACATGTTTTGCCCCTCGGTGGAGTGTCTCTTCATGCAAGCAGGTCGTTGGGGGTAGGATCCTCCTAATGGTGATTTGTTAGTCGAAGGGATCGTTCAAGAGTTTTGTGAGTCATAATCCAGTCACAATCCATTGTCAATTATACCAGAATGCAAAGGGACTCGCTTGCTACACAAGGATGTTCCGAAGCATCTTTGTCCCAAAATTTAAAAAACTGTGGCCAATGATGCGTAAACATTGTGATCAATGCCTCCACTATGTAATGAAAAAGTCCAAGCATATGGATTTATAGCCAATGGCATCTGGCTTTGACCACTCCTTCAAATCACAGAAATATTCAACCTATGTAAACTTGGGATGCAAGTATTGGACTTGTGTTGGGCACCTGGCCCATAGCAAATGCATCTCCCATAAGTCCTAATTGAAAGCTTCTTTCCCCTCTTGTGATATTTTCCAATCATCTAGTAACTAACTGTAGACTTCCCAAGGTTGATGTCTATCGGCAAATATTAGCCCCAGTTTAATAAAATCAATTAAATAATATTTTTTCTAAGAAGCAACTATACCGATGGGTTTAGAGCAATACATGTTAGAAGACTCTGAAAATAAATGAAGAATTAAAGTACTGACTAAAAAGATGCTTCCAATCAAACACGATGAAACATATCTTTTTATAAGTAAATACTAAAAAATCGCTGGAAAAAGAGTGCAAAACATAGAACGTTTAGCTTACTCTTAAGTAAAATACTAAGAATAAGAAAAGGATTTGGTTTGGGCTTTCAGAATATTTTTGGATCCTACACTCCTGATCACATGTAGGAAGCTGAGGAGCTTTCCCTCTTAGGCCATATTTATATGTATTAGCTATGGATGGTCTTGGTTATTTGTTGGAAGCAGCAAGAATACAGGGGAAAATATGAGGGATTTAGGTTCGTGGAGACAAGGAGGTACTTGACAGTCATTTTGTTGCTGACTAAATGCTATTCAATTCACCTAGAACCTAATTTGGTGATTAAAAACATGAGATAACTAGACAGCTTGTGTTTCATTGAGTGTGGTTCTTAGTGATCAGAAATCAGAATTTTGGCTCATAGGAGCTGAGATTCCATCAAAGATTGCTCCACACTAGAGGAGAACACCCTATGCAAATAGGGGGGTAACAGGAGGAAACCCTAGGCAAAATTTCCTAGCATGNTTATGCTCAGAGACTAGAGTTGGGTTTTGATGGTACTTCTACTTTCAATCTCAACCTAGAATTTGCTACAGCCTTCTGGTCATTGCTTTTCAGTGGCTGAAATATGACTTTTGGCCACTATTTGTGCTCAAAACTGCCCAGATTTGAGTACTAGGGCATTTTTGATGGTAGAATTAAACTCAAAACCCAAGATGAAGAATGTTTACCTCATGAATGATTCCCAAAATTGCTACAGGTCTCTTTTCAATTT
>LPNX010689844.1:122849-163075 GCA_001517045.1 Pseudotsuga menziesii | reverse complement strand
TCATTGGCTAGTGGAGGCCAAGATCGAGCATAATGTATGATTCTATGAGTTTATCAGTTTGTCAAGATTCAGGTCCCCACATGTCCGTTGGACCATTAAGGAACGAGATAACAAGTGGAGTCCCCACTTGCCCCGAATCTAGTCAGTGCAGTTGTGTTTCACTGACACCTTCCTGTTGTGACTTGTGAGTCTACATGGTCTGTTGTTGATGACGTGATTCATGTTATTTGACTAATGTTGTTATTCTTTTATTTTGACAATATTATATAAATCAGTAAAAGATTCACCAATTTTTACAATTTTTTATAATGAAGTTAAATATTCGCTAAGTTTTTACAACATTATATAATAAAATGAAAGATTTGCCAAGATTTTACAATATTATATAATAAAATGAAAGATTCGCCAAAATTTTACAACATTATATAACAAAATAAAAGATTCGCCAAATTTTATATATATACATATTATATTATTGATAAAATCGTCTTCAAATTTTCCTATATATCAGAGAGATTCGCCCAATTTTTATACATATAAATCTAGGGGGGGTTCTTAAAATCATCCCTGATTACCAATTACGAAGATTAATTGTCATATTTATTTGTATTTATCATTTAGAATAATAATGATTTATCATAAATGATGACTAAGAGATTTGAATAAGATTGTCTAGCCTAGTCATTATAGCAAATCTCTCCATCTGGTGGCATAACCCATTGTATTATAAATTTGTAGCTTTGGTGTGAATACATTGAGTTGACTAATGACCATTTTCCGTCAATTTGTTGTTTGTGCATGTTTTAACATGGTATCAAAGCCAAACATATGATAGATTGCAATGGTATTATATGTATTTCAAAAGAATATGTGAATCTGCATGCTCCTCTTTAGACTCGAACACAAATATATGAATCATGTTGGAACTCTTGTATATATTGAGAGGGGGGTGAATCAGTGTATAGCACAGATTATACTATTTTGCACTCAATAAATTGTACTTTAAAAACTTTTCTGGAAAAAACAGTAATGGACACAATTGCGTACAAATTCTGTGAAATAACTTTTGTGTGTCTGTGTGTGTGTTACATAAATGAGAGACGCCAATCACCAATTGTCAGCACCAAATCAATCAAGCAACAACCCAATTGCAAGCATCAATTTGTTGTTTACATGCACCAACCTGTAAGGACTTCTATATCTGCACAAGCATCGACTTGCTGACTTCAGGCACTGACCTAGATGGATATCAATCCCTTTTGTGCAAGCTCATACTAGCAGTGTTTAGGCACCAACTTGATTGAATACTATAATCTCCTCTTTGTATTATTCAGCTTCAACTGAATGGAAGCACCAACTCCTGATTGTATTTACCAGCACCAATTGGAAGAAAGCGTCGACTCCCTGTTGTATTTTCTAGCACCAACTAGAAGGAAGCTACAATTGCCTTATGTATTTACCAGCAACAAATGGAAGAAAGCTACAACTCCATTTCCTTGCCCCTTCCTGCCTCCCTAAAATGAATGTTTATATCAAAAACTTAAATATGCGTTTACCTTATATGCGACTTGTGATTCTTCTGATTTGCAACTGCTTTGATCTGTGTCTTAGCCTTCTGTAATATGCGTCACAACATTCTGCAATCTGTGACAGTGTCTTCTATAGCACTTATGCATTTTGCAATCTTCTGATATCTACGTCTTAGCTATTTGTGTCTTCAACTTCAATGCTTGTGCGATCTGCGCCATTCAGTGTGTTTTCTTCGCACATCTCGGTACAGGGAATCCTTCTAATTTGTGCACAATCTATTGTTCATATTCACCGTATTGTATAAACCTTTTTTTAGATCAACGAGCCATTGGTACCCCAAGAATTATAAGCTTTCCAAGTCAAAATATCTTCTCCATCTCATCTTCAAGCTTACTTCAATACTTCCATCTCTTGCTTATTTATACTCTTTCTTATTCAACTGAGATGTGTCCACAAGTTGAGATTCATTTTACTCGGTGATGCCCCAACCCTCCTACTTCTTGGTCAAGCTAACCACCTTATATCATCTTGCGTCGGCATGCATCCTTTAATAATTCAGCCATGTGGGGTTTTCCACACTTACGTCCCTTGACTTGGTGGTATCTGCGCACATGCGTCCCATGTCTTGGTGGGATTAGTGCACTTCCTGAACTTCCCCAATTCATCTTTATACTTCAAACTGGCTTTACTTACATAGAGATACATTGTCTGATACTGTTAAGGCTTGCTGCTTTTTCCTAAGCAGCATTGAGAGCCATTTTCTTGGAGAATGGAGGCACCTGGTCAGTTACCAAGAAGTGGAACTAGTCCAACACTGGGGCAACTTAGCCTAGATATGAGTGGCCATTCTTTGAATGAAGGTACCTTGTTAGTTACCAGGAAGTGGAACTAGTCCAACACTGGGTGGAACTCACCCTAGAGATGAGTGGCCATTCTTTGAATGGAGGTACCTAGTTAATTACCAAGAAGTGGAACCAGTCCAGCATTGGGTGACTCAGCTCAGAGCTGCGTGGCCATTCTTTGAATGGAGGCACCTAGTCAGTTACCAGGAAGATGAACCAGCCTAGGACTAGGGGACTCGGCCTAGGGATGAAGGCCATTCTCCGGGAGAATGGAGGCGCTTGGTCAGTTACCAAGTATTTGACATTGAGTCAATTGATTTATCATAGAGCTGAGGCACCTGGTCAGTTACCAGGACATCACTATAAGCCCTAGACCAAATCAGGGAATTTGAGGCACTCATACCCTTGATTTGTGGGCTTTGTGATCTTCTCCAAGGACTAGCTGCCCTTGGTTAAGACACCTAGTACCCGATCTTGGTGGCACAAGGAGTTCGAGATAAAAGCATTAGTAATTCTCCCTATTTATGATGATGTACTTTGAGTGGGCTTGAAGGACCCCTATGACCACTTGCATTGACCACAGGACACTTGAAGAAGACTAAGAGGCTAAAGTAAAAAATACATAAGGACTCTTGTACCACTAAGAAGTCAAAGTGAAAATACAAAAAGGTCATTAATATCTTAAAAGTAAAAGTCAAAAAGGGTAAAAGAATAAAAACTTATTATTTTATTATTATTTGTAAGGACTACATTCAAGTGACTAAAAGGCTATAAAAGAAGGTCAATTGCAAAACATTTGGACACACACTTCTCTCCATCGTGACTGCTCCCTAGATGACTTTGTTGGTGTTTGAAGAGTGCATACTTCCGATTTTGTGCCCTAGCATGGTGGCTTACTAGCTAGGGCATCCTTCCACTCATCCTTCTCATGGATAATAGGAACAACAGAAGAACAGTCCACATGCAGCTCTCCTAACATCACGGGCGGCCTTCACTCATCCCTAAGATACTTTGTCAGCATCTATCTCTTTTCAGGCGGCATTACAGTGACCTCAGGCTACCTGCTCTTCATCTTGAGCAGCTCCTTTCCTCTCTCAGATTGTGTGTTCTCTTCACGAGCAGGCTAACCCTAATCACAGGCAGCTTCATCTCTCTCTCGGGTAGAAGGAATAGGTCACGAGCCTGCTTCTCACTTCAGGAGGACTCAAAATCCACGAGCGGGCCTTGGACAACCTCTCTCTTCTCTCAGAACTTCCGGGCAATTCTTAGGCAGACTAATTCTTACCTCGGTCAGCCTAGGTACATTCACAGGCTTACACAACAAGGTTTCGGGCAGTTGGAAAGAGATTCGGGTAGCCATAGAAAAGCCCCAAATCTGACCCCAGGTAGTGAAAGAATTCTGGGCAGCTTCAGTAGTTCTCGGGAAGCCCTTTACTATTCGAATAGCAGCATTTGGTCTGGGCAGCAGAGAGAAAATCTGGGCAACAAGCCCTAATTTGATTTTTTTGTAAATTTTGTCTTCATGGCAATTTTTTGGTAAATTGTTCAAGCCTGCTAGGGTTTGATGAATTTTGAAGAACATTCATCTCAAAAATTTTAGATTTATATTCTTGCTGCTACAAACTCAGTCATCTCATTTAAGGGATGAATTACTAATGCTTTTGGGGTTTTTTCCTTTAAAGGTTTCCCCGTGAAAACATCTGGTGTTCATGTGTGTTGATGTTTTTTTATCTACTGCACTTGTTTTATTGTTATCTATCTTACAGTCTGCAAAATTATAGAATATATGCAAATGCTAAAATTCAACATGGTATCAGAGCTTTGAAAGTTAAGATTCCAGTAAGAGAGAAGATTACTGTAATCTTCCTAGACCTTGGAACATTTTTGCAGACTTAGATCACTGACTTGTGAAGCAAAGATGGCCACCAACACTTTAAGAACAAAAGAGAGGCTTGAGGGTTCATCCAATTACAACTCTTGGAAAGCTAGGCTTATGGCCACCCTAGAAGAAAATGATCTGGATGACCTAGTTCTCAATGAAATTGAAGAACCTACAACCAATGCTGATGGAGTTTCTTTCAAGAAGAAGCAAGCAAAGGCAAGAAGGATCATCTATGACTCAGTGAAGGAAACCTTCATGCCCACCATCACACCATTGAAGACCGCCAAAGAATGCTTTGACACCTTGACAAATCTGTATGAAAAGAAGGCACCTAGCCAAAAGAGAGTATTGAAGAAAAGTCTTCATACATTGAAGATGAACAAGGACAAAGGAGTTGCACCCTTCTTCACAAAGATTGCACAGGTAAGAGACCAATTTACTATTATCGGTATAACTGTGGATGATGATGATCTTGTACAGACTATATTCGATGGTCTTCCCAATTCTTGGGAAATCTTCCTAGCGGCAGTAAGTGGACGTGAAAATCAGCCAAAATTTGATAAACTTTGGCATGACTGTTTGGAAGAAGGAAGAGTTCAAAATAAGGCAACTGGCACTAAAGAAGGAAACCTTGCTCTTACAGCTAAGACAAGGAAGTTCAAGAAACCATAAGGTAAACACCCTGATGCTTCAAATTTGGAATGCTTTAATTGTCATAATATTGGGCATTTTTCCAAGGATTGCAGGCAGCCCAAGAGGAAGTTCAAAAGGAGGTTCCAAGCTTCTGTTGCAGAAGAAGAAGAAGAATACTAAGGCTACCAAAGAAGATGAACCTAGAAGGGAATATTACCTGATCTCTGCCCTTTCTGGATCCATCACTAACAGTGCTAACTCTTGGTTAGTAGATAGTGGTGCCTCCAGACATATGAGAGGTCATTGTGAAGCACTCACCAGCTATAGAAAGAAGAAGTTCACTACACAAGTGGAACTTGGGGATGACACCACTCATAAGATTGAAGGAGTTGGCTCAACCTCACTTCAACTTGAATCAGGTACAGTTTTGCATATTGATGATATTTTATATGTTCCTGGCTTGAAGAAAAACCTCCTCTTCGTTGTTGGCTTAGAAGACAAGGGCTACAGAGTCCTCTTCATGGACAAGAAGGTCCTATTATGGGTAAAGAACGAGAAGCTAAGCTCAGCAGTACAAATTGGAGTTTGAGAGGGAGACCTGTACAAAGCTTCCAAAAATTATACACAAGCATTGGCTCACAACACAGTTGATCCATGTGAGTTGTGGCATCGTAGGTTTGGACACCTCCACTATACAGGTCTTCTAGGTCTTCAAAAGATGGTTACATATGATCATTCTCGGAATTCCTGGATTTACTTTCTCAAAGTCTAGAGTGAAACTTTTGACAAGTTCAAAGAGTTCAAAGCTCTTATTGAAAATCAAACAAGCAGACACATATGTATCCTAACAAAGGTGAATATGAGTCTAATGAGTTTGATGATTTATACCGAGAAGCAGGCATCAATAGGGAACTGACAGTGCCTTACAACCCTCAACAAAATGGGGTTGCAGAAAGGAAGAATAGAACAATTTGTGAAGTTGCTAAAGCTATGTTGACTAACCTTGATCTTCCATTATATTTGTGGGATGAAGCTGCATGTACTGATGTGTACATTCAAAACATAAGCCCTCATGCCATCTTGGGGGAAAAGACTCCAGAAGAAGTCTTTACCAGCAAGAAACCTGGAGTCGAACACATGAGGATTTTTGGCACTCCTGTGTATATTCATGTACCAAAATAAAAGAGGGCTAAGCTAGAGCCTTCTGGAAAGAAAGGTATATTTGTCGGTTGCAGTGACAGCTCGAAAGCTTACCACATCTATGTCCCTAGACACAGGTACATTGAAGTCAGTAGAGACGTGATATTCCATGTGGAAGTTGTGTTTCGTCAAACACAAGAGCTTTCAAAGGAAGATGAAGAACCTCCTTCTGAGATCCCAGATTCAGAAGTTCAAAGGGAGGAAGAAGAATTTGAAACTCAAATTCCATATGTACCTGGGAGTCCACTAGAATAACTACTTGAGGTCCCTCCTTCCAAAAGGAGACCTACCAGGTATCGAGAAATGGTACAAGAAGTTGAGAAGCATAAAGCTCCTCCCAAGACTTTCACAGAAAGCATAAGGCCACAGAAGTACTCAGGCCCTTATGAGCCAACTCATCAATGTTGAACCTTCCACATACAAAGAAGCAACAAGTCAACAAGTATGGATCGATGCTATGATTGAAGAGTATAGTTCAATCATGAAAAATGATGTGTGGGAATTTGTTCCTAGACCAACAGGAAAGTCAGTGGTAACTTCAAGATGGCTTTACAAAATCAAGCATGTTGTTGATGTCAGCATTGAGAAGTACAAGGCCAAATTTGTAGCTCGTGGCTTTACCCAAAAAGAGGGCATAGACTATGATGAGACTTTCACTCATGTCGCCAAGTATACTACTATCAGAACAATCATATCTCTTGTTGTGGTGTTCAAATGGAAACTCCATAAGATGGATGTAAAAGCATCATTCCTCAATGGAAAGATTGATGAAGAAGTCTACATTGAACAACCAGAAGGTTTTGTGACTCAAGGGAATAAGTCCCATGTGTGTAAACTAAAGAAAGCCTTGTATGGGCTCAAACAGGCTCCGAGAATCTGCTATGCGAGGATTGATGGATACCTTCATAGCTTGGGGTTCTCCAAAAGTACTGTTGACTTCAATCTATACTTTAAGGTTGTTCATAACCATATCTTGATCCTAGTTTTGTATGTGGATGATTTGTTCCTTACTGGAGAGGAACAACGAATAGCTCAGTGTAAGAGGGAGCTCACCTCTGAATTTGAAATGAAGGATCTCGGTTTGATGCATTATTTTCTTGGCCTAGAGGTTTGGCAAAATCCAGGCGAGATCTTCCTAACACAAGGGAAGTATGCAGTGGGCATCTTGCGGAGAATTGGGATGTAGGACTACAAGTCCATGAGCATGCCCATGACAACAAACTTGAAAAAGTTGCGAGACTCAGCCACCAGTTCACAGGATGTGGACTCTACTCTATATCAACATCTCATTGGATCTTTGATATATCTCGTGCACACGAGACCAGATATATGTTACACACTAAATGCTTTGAGTCAATTCATGTCCAATCTGAAGCTCATACATTGGGTAGCTGCCAAACATGTACTCATATATGTGTGAGGTACCATCACTTATGGGCTCAAGTATAGTTCCAGCAGTGGAGTAATGTTAGCCGAATATGTTGACTCAGATTGGGCTAGTAGTGCAGTAGACCGAAAAAGTACTTCAGGTTATTGCTTCAGTATGGGATCTGTAATGATCTCTTGGTCCAGCAGGAAATAGGGTTCCATAGCGCAGAGTACAGTTGAAGCTTAGTATATTGTTGTGAGTGATTCCTACAAGGAAGCAGTTTGGCCTATGAAACTACTATCTGATCTGTTTGGTGGAAAGCTTGACTCAACGATTACTCATTGTGATAATTAGAGTTGCATTAAGCTTTCATAAAATCACGTGTTTCATGATAGATCGAAACACATTGAAATGAAGTACCATTTCATCAAAGACCTGGTACAGATAGGCACTTTGAAGTTGCAGTACATCCGTACAAACGAACAGATTGCAAATATCATGACCAAGTCTTTGACAACAACGAAGTTTGTGTACTTTCGTGACAAGCTTGGCATGATAGAGAATACCTCTCTCGCTGAGAGGGATGGATTTTTCCTAAGCAACATCGAGAGCCATTCTCTTGGAGAATGGAGGCACCTAGTCAGTTACCAAGAAGTGGAACCAGTCCAGCACTGGGGGAACTAGGCATAGAGTTGAGTGGCGATTCTTTGAATGGAGGTACCTGGTCAGTTACCCAAAAGTGGAACTAGCCCAGCACTAGAGGGAACTCAGCCTAGAGCTGAGTGGCCATTCTTTGAATGTAGGTACCTGGTCAGTTACTAGGAAGTGGAACCAATCCAACACCGAGGGACTCAGCTTAGAGCTGAGTGGCCATTCTTTGAATGGAGGCACCTGGTCAATTACCAGGAAGATGAACCAGTCTAGGACTAGGGGACTCGGCCTAGGACTGGGGGACTCGGCCTAGGGCTGAGGGTCATTCTCCGGGAGAATGGAGACACTTGGTAACTAGTTAGTTACCAGGACATCAGTCGAGGGCTGAGGTAACTAGTTAGTCACCAAGACATCACTATAAGCCCTAGACCGGATCTAGGCATGTGAGGCACTCCTACTCTTGATCTACAAGCTTTGTGATCTTCTCCAAGAATTAGCTACCCTTAGTAAAGATACCTAGTACCCAATCTTGGCGGCACAAGGAGTTTGAGATAAAAGCATTAGTAATTCTTCCTATTTATGATGATGTACTTTGAGTGGGCATGAAGGACCCCTATGACCACTTGCATTGACCACAGGACACTTAAAGAAAACTTAAGAGGCTAAAGTCAAAAATACATAAATACTTAAGAGGCTAAAGTCAAAACTACATAAAGACTCTTGTATCACTAAGAAGTCAAAGTGAAAATACAAAAAGGTCATTAGTACCTTAAAAGTAAAAGTCAAAAGCGGTAAAAAGATAAAACCCTATTATTTTATTCTTATCTGTAAAGACCACATTCAAGTGACTAAAAGGCCATAAAAGAAGGTCAATTGCAAAACATTTGGACACACACTTCTCTCCATCGTGACTGCTCCCTATAAGACTTCGTTGGTAATTGAAGAGTGCATACTTATGGTTTTGTGCCCTAGCATGGTAGCTTACTAGCTAGGGCATCCTTCCACTCCTCATCCTTCTCATGGCTAACAGGAACAACAAAAGAACAGTCCACATGCAACTATCCTAACGCCATGGGCAACCTTCACTCAGCCCTAAGATACTCGGTCAACATCTATCTCTTTTCAGGCAGCATTACAGTGACCTCAAGCTACCTAATCTTCATCTTGGGAAGCTCCTTTCCTCTCTCGGACTGTCTGTTCTCTTCACGGGTAGGCTAACCCTAATCACAGGAAGCTTCATCTCTCTCTCAAGCAGAAGGAATAGGTCACGGGCTTGCTCCTCACTTCAAGTAGACTCAGAATCCACGGGCAGGACTTGGACAGCCTCTCTCTTCTCTCAAAACTTCCAGGAAGTCTCAAGCAGACTAATTCTTACCTCATGCAGCCTGGGTACATTCACATGCTTACACAACAAGGTTTCAGGCAGCTGGAAAGAGATCTGGGCAGCCATAGAAAAGCCCTAAATCTGACCTCGAGCAGCGAAAGAATTATGGGCAGCTTCAATAGTTCTCAGGCAATCCTTTACTATTCTAACAGTAGCAGTTTGGGCAGCAGCATTTGGTTTGGGCAAAGAGAAAATCTGGGCAGTAAGCCCTAATTTGAATTTTTTGTAAATTTTGTCTTCATGGCAATTTTTTGGTAAATTGTTCAAGCTTGCTATGGTTAATTGAATTTTGAAGAACATTCATCTCAGAATTCTGAGATTTCTATTCTTGCTGCTGCAAACTCAATCATCTCATTTAAGGGATGAATTACTAATGTTTTTGGGGTTTTTGTCCTTTAAAGGGTTTCCCAGTGAAAACGTCTGGTGTTCATGTGTGTTGATAATTTGTTTATATATCGCACTTGTTTTATTGTTATCAATCTTACAGTGCAAAATTAAAGAATATATGCAAATGCTAAAATTCAACAAGGCTTACATATACTTGTATATACTATATACTTCTTCAAACTGGCTTTTTGCTCAACATCATCAAGCTTTTAGACTTTCTGCTTCATCAACATTTTCTTGTTTGTCGTCAAGTTTGCTTGTTTGCTCTTTAAATCAAACTTGTCGGTTTATCATATCCTTCGACATCAAATTTGTTGGTTTATCATTTGACATCAATGACAACACAAAGGTTCAACAAATCTATCTATGAACATGAATATATGAATATATCTATATCTATCTATCAATATATGAATGTCTACGAACACAAATATACAAATCTATGAACGTTAATATATGAATCTATGAATATATCATATGAATCTACGAATCTATCACAAGAATGTATGAATCTACATGCTCCTCTTTAGACTCAAACACAAATTAAAGGCAACTCTTGTATGTATTCAGCATTTTTGAGCAAGAGGTCACATTCCCTCTTGTTTTGAATACGCATTTCATTTAAATCCTATTAAAAGCAATAGAAGCATTTTATACAAAAACCAAGTATGCCATGCTACAACAAAATCTAGTATTCTATATGATGTAAAGTCTCAAGCATCAAGGAACTAGTGGAAACAAAGCGTGCAAAAATACAATCAAATATGCAACCAGACCTCCACTTGAGCACACCACCTGGAAGATTGTACCAAAAAGATAAGGATGAAAAGGTAGTGTATATGTGAATAAAGTTAGGTGGATGAATAGAAGTGGTAAAAAAAAGATTAGGATGCATGCATAACTAACCTCTCAAAACAAGTGCAAGCTCTACCACCTCCTCAACTTGTGCCAAGAGATGATGAGGATCGACCAAAGAATTTATAAATGAACAACCACAAATTTTTATTTTTTAGAATTTTATTTATTTTTGCCTCAACAAAGGGGGAGCACTACCCTCGTGTTGTGCCCAAGCATAAATCTTTAATGAAAAATCAAAACATTTTAAGATGAAAATCAAGAAATGAGGCATCAATGAAGGCTTATAACATATGGATGTTAAGAAGCCAATAATTTAGTGCTCAACCTAAGGTTTGGGTTTAATTAGTCAGTAACAAAAATATTGGAAACCAATTTGGCATATTCACAAATGTAAAAGGTCAAATAATGAAATATAACAAATGAAGGTTAATTATGAAGGGAAACTTGTATGAATATGGATGAAACGGCTGGTGCAGGCTCTAGGAATGGGGATATGATGGAATGTGTGTGTGTTATAGGTTATGCAAAGATAACAAAGTGGAAATGCAATGAAATATGAAAGTTTAAAAAGTGAAAATGTGATGAAATGTGAAAGTTTTGTAGGTACAACGAGGGAAAGGTGATGAAAGTGATTGATATCAAGGCAAAACATTAAGAGAGTACACCACCATGAGGACACAAACAACTAAGGCCAAAGCATGAACTCACCATGCAAAAACCAAGTGAAAATAGTAACTAGAACACCATGAGGAAGGAGAATAATAAGATGATCTCCCAACAATGATCAACCAAAGAAAAGTGCATTCAACAAGATGAAGATATATAATATCTGCTAAAGCAACCTCCATCAAGAATGTCAATGCCAAGAAGACGACACTCCATGCAGAGATGTCTATACACCAAGTCCACCCAATGCTCCACAGTTAGTTACCAACTGCCGATCCCATCAATGTGATGAACATCACAACGTAAAACCTTGTACAATATGAGGTGTAACAAGCCACATAATGCAACCACCACAAACAAATGGAATAACCTATCGACCCGACCATTTGCACCAATCGAACGACCAGGGCTCTATTTAGGCGACGGCGGTGCTCCGCTGGGCGTCGGATTGGTGCAAATGGTCAGGGCGATAGGTTATTCCCGAACAAAAGGCTAGCATATAGATACACCGAAAGGACTACATTAAAAATGATGAGTCATTGTATATGACCTTTACAACCAAAAGAAATTAACCCTAATATCTCATGCTCAAAGTCTGCAGTGAAAGCGTGAGAACGGAAGGTCATCAGCAGGGCTCAGTGCTTTTCCGCAGCAACAGAACAAGAGCAAGTTCCATGGCGACCTCATCTCCTGTAGTATTGATTCTATTGCTGGCTGAACCGGCAGATTAACCTGGTGTTTTCCCTGGCATTTCTCAGGTAACAGATGTGACAAACATGACATATTGTCCGATTTGCATAGACTATGGAAAGAAGGGTGTCGTGCTGAAGACCAAATTTGGTTTCTGCCAAGGGATAAAGGGCTTATGAACAGTGAAGTTGTGATTTATTGAAATATGGAGCAGTTTCTCCCCATCTGTCAAGTATTTTTCAGCCTGAACCTGAACCCTTTTGCTTTTATAACGAAGTTAAAAAAAACAATTTTTAATGTCCTATATTCGTTTAAGTTCAAAATCATGCAAGTTTATCTTCCACTTGAAATTTAGCAAATTGCATTCACTTAGTTAACAGGCCAAACTCTACCATCAACCAGTGCAAGCATCTCAAGTGAAAAGATACAGGCTTAACTAGCAGGAACAGAAGGAGATAAATGCAAAGGAAAAAGCTACACATGGCACATTTAAAAAAGTTTTCCAGAAATTGGAGGAATGAACTCGAAATTGTGTGTGTTAATCTTTGAACAGACACTGAAATCAAGGTGTGTTTTAAATTAGAATCAATTTGGCAAAATTAACTTGAATTTGGTCTTCAATTTGTATGGCATCAAATATAGCAACATGTACAGCAGCAACAAGGGACAGTCGGAGAGGATTGTAAAGAATCTCATCAGCAGCTGACATCCTCAAACACCGGCAATTCTGTATCTTAGTTACTTTAATGTAGTATTCATTTTTTGCCAAAAAAATACATAACATGAGCTCTTTTGCAATGATTATTGAGAATATGTTGCTATAACTTGTATAATAGTGGGCATTGCTGTACATCATGCGAAAGATTACTGACTCTTTACACTTGCAAGAAAATAATGTCCTGTTCCCTATGGGAAAACCATGCAGGCCTTCAAAATTTCGTAAAACAATTGATTAGACCACAATCATCCTCCATTCTTTGGGATCATGAGAACATCCTTACAGGTGTGCAACTTCAAATGAAATAATGTATCTTATGGTAACAGGATATCCCTTTGTGATCACACATTGTGCAAAAGGTAGCCTTCCCAGCCTTCAATTCAGGATGATGAATATACCTCTCACAAAAGGATTTGGTCCTTCACTCCAGTAACTTTCAAAAGAGTATTAGAATGACCTCGAAGGAATTTATCTGTAACCTGCAACACAATTCCCAACAAGTTAAGTTCCCAAACATTTTGACTCTTTGTCTCAATTTTTAAATTTGCAAATGTAAATCATCCGGGAATTGATTATCCACATAACAAGACCAGTAATACAGCCTAGCGTGTATTCAAAACTTTAGACACTGCTTTCACCTTTAAATAATATTTCATCAAAAGAACCTATGCTGTTCTTGACCCCTAACTTTTGATACACATTCCACGTGAAGAGGATATTATAATACGAAACAAAGCTTTGTACAAAAACAGTATCAACCCACTCTTTGAAATCAGTGTACAAAAGGTACTTTTCCCCATCCAATGCTGGATGAATATACCACCTTCAGATGCTGCTTTCAATAATAATTCATCAAAAACACTAATATCTATGCTGCAGTTGACCCCTAACTTTTGATATACCCTAGATGAAATTCAACAAGAAATAGTAAATACCTGGGTGCAACCAAATAATATAAGCTCCTGTAGAAGGGAACAAGAATCTGCCAGCAGCCCTAGAGCCTCATCTGTCAAGTTGCGGCACCAAGATACATCTAACCTTGACAAAGTGTCACGAGTATTGCTCACAAGGGCAAAGACAGTATGATTTGAAACCTTCAATTGATGTCCCAAAAGCAGTATTAGAACACATACAAGTTAACCCTTTATGGAAGAAAAGTTCAAATCCAAAATATAAGCTCTTCAAAATATACACTAACAATTATCATCCAACTGCCATAAACCAATAGATTCCCATCCATACCCTTGGATGCATGCATGCTTGCTTACGCACAGCTACAACCTATCTATCTAACACAGGCAGTTTGGTAACAATGTTAATGTGTGGAGAACTGTGTCGTGATCTATCTGCATAAAGTCAGCATCCACACTCCAACTCCCCTACCACACCCACTATGCACATGCCACAAATAAAAAGGACATTTAAGTAATATCTAGATACTGATAAGAATAAAATTGAAGATAAAATATCATGTTAATTGTTGTACTTATCATGCATCTCTCTGAAAACATATACACTTCTATTAAATTAATAAAAGGGATGATAAAAACAGAAGACAATTGAGATAATAATAATAATAAGCAACATTTTGATCTACTTGAATGCTGTATGCATCTGCCCAATGTAATTTCATTTCAACTCAAATAAAAATTACCATTTTTTCCAAGGAAAAAAAATAATAAGCGATATCAAAGAAAATTGCACATGTAAAAATTATTTTTCCATGTGTGGCTGTGTCTTTCATTTCAACTCAAATAGAAATTATGATTTTTTCCAAGGAAAAAAAAAATAAGCGATATTAAAGAAAATTGCACATGTAGGAATTTTTTTCTATGTGTGGGTGTGTGACTGCACTTTTGATGTTTCTCCAGGGTGCAGCATCAGGCAAACATTCTACCAGATTGGTCATGTGATTTGACCAAGGAGAATGATACATTGACTCACGGGAAATGGCCATGTGATTTGGCTAGTGGCGAATGGCCTTGGCTTAGCCTTGCTTAACCATGTGATTTGGCTAGGTGTGAATAAGGCTAGAGGTGCTTGCACAGCCTTGCTTAGTCATGTGATTTGGCTAAGTGTGAATAAGGCTCAAAGTCACATTGCATACTCTGTGAAAGAGTGCTCCATGAAGAACTGATCTATTCTATATTAGAGCGTTTGACTTGTCCATTTGAAAGGGGCCTTCATCCCCTTGTGGAATATAAAAGTCTAATCTAATGTTGAGTTGACATACTAAGAAGTGTCCAAGACTTTTTAATGAGTCTATTCAACATTAGAACTGTATGCATGAATAGACGTGCATGTCAGAAGAAGAATAACATCATGGACAACTTTTCTAGTGAAAAAGAAATAACCAAGAAAACAAATGAACCATTGAAGAAGTCCAACATAGCATTAAAGAAGCCCAAGAAATATTGAAGACAAGAAGTCAAGTCCGCCCTGAAGTTAAAATGAATGTTGAAGCCCAGAAAGGACAAGTCGGCCCCATAAGTGAATTAAAGGTAATTTACTAATTTGATGTGTATAAATTAAGTGTTCACACATTTCATTTTCATTATCAAAACATCACCTCTTCTTTGCTACACTAGTGTACACTTTCAAGGAGGCCTAGTAAAAGGTCCATGAAGCAATTTTGGGGTTTCTTATCTCTCCCTAGAGATTCGCTATCTTGTCTAGGATTTCCTGTGAAGAAGGGCGCACCTTTCTATGTTTTCTCTTCATGGTGATGTACTTGTAACTTTGGACTGATTTCTTCTCTAGAAAAGTTGTTGGGTTTTCTCCCAAGATTGGGTTTCCCAAGGTAAAATCTTTGTGTCTATTGTGCATGGCTATCCTTCTATGATCTTGTGTTTCTGCTACAATTTGAAATTGAAATTTTCAGTGTATAAATATTCAATGATAACAGTGGGATGATGCTAATGTTCAGAAATCATTAGAAAGTAATTATCAAAATCTGAAAATTGTATTTCTACTGCTATAAGAAAATTCAACATGGCATTAGAGCAGTTTTGAAGGACAGCCATTGATCAGCTTTTTGCCCTAAAAGTCTGGAAATCAGAGCTTCCAAGTTTGGACCTTTCTAGCCTAACGTTGGACTTGAATCTTGGTCCTAGAGGCCACATTTATTGCTAGAGTCAGTTTTCAGTTTTGTCAAAATTCGATTATCACCTATTTTGCCGACACTAGGGTTTTTGGATCAGATTTCAGATTTCTGTCAAGATGGTGTCCAATCTCATAATATTGTCCAAGAATAGTTTGCAGAGATCTCGGAATGATGAAAATCAAGCTCCAACTTAAGAACAAAAGAAGAAGGATCTTTCAAAAGTCAAATGCTTCAGTTGTCATAAATTTAGTCATTATGCCTTTCAGTACCCTCAAAAGAAAAGGAAAGGAAAAGCAATATGCATCAACAATCAATGTTGATGAATTTCCACGACAGAAGAAGAAAAAACTTGATGAGATTGCAATGACATTCGAAAAGAGTATTTCTTTGTTTCCGCTCTTATAGGAATTATTACAAATAGTAGTGATACCCGGTTGGTAGACAATGGTGCTTCTAAGAACATGATAGGTTACATAGATTCTCTCAGAGATTTGACAAAGAAGAATTCAGCAGTGCAGGTGGAACTTGGAGACAATGCCAAGGATGCAGTAAAAGAAATTGGGACAACATCATTTCAACTATATTCTAGAGATTCTCTACACATGCGAAATGTGTTGTTTGTATCAAGATTGAAGAAGAACCTGCTCTCTATCTCAGCATTGGAGGATAGAGGCTACAGAGTCGCATTTGTGGATGGTCAAGTTCTTGTATGGCCTAAGGGCTCAAGCATAGACTCAACAAGAGTGATTGTTGTTCGAGAGGGAGGACTAAACATATTGTCAAGGCATTCAGCCCATGCATTGGTACATGATAGTATAAATTTATGTGAGTTAGGGCATCGGAGATTTGCTCACTTGCATTGCAGGGCTTTGCCAACGTTGAGGAGGATGGTTATATGTCTTCCAGAGCTCCAGGTAGAGCATGATAGTGTTTGCAGGGGTTGTGCACTTGCCAAGAATGCCAAAGGTTCTTTTTCGAGCAGTGATAGTAGATCCAAGGGGATCGTGGATCTTATGCATTCAGATGTATGCAAATTGATGACAATATCATCTTTGGGTGGCTTCTTGTACTATGTGACATTCATTGATCATTTCTCTAAGAAGACATGGATCTACTTCATGAAGACCAAGGATGAGGTCTTCAGAAGGTTCTAGGAATTCATGGCTCATGTAGAGAACTTGACAAAAAAGAAGATCAAGGTTTTGAGGTCAGATAATGGAGTAGAGTTTACCTCCAAGGACTTCAATGATTTCTGCCAAGAAGTAGGGATCAAGAGGGAGTTGACAGTTCCTTACAACCCTCAGCAGGTGGGGTTGCGGAAAGGAAGAACAAGTCCATTGTGGAGGCTATGAAGGCGATGATTCATGATCAGAACTTACCCATGTTCTTATGGGCAAAGGCATCCAACACAGCAGTGTATGTTCAAAACAAAAGTCCTCACCGGATATTGGGGGACAAGACTCTTGAGGAGGCATTCACAAAAGTGAAGCCAGAGGTCAATCATTTAAGAATCTTTGGTTGTCCAGTATACATCCATGTGTCGAAGGAGAATAGGATGAAGTTAGAACCTTCTAGGAAGAAGTGTACTTTTGTGGGATACAACGAGACTTTGAAAGCCTACAAGTTCTACATTCTAGGACAACGTCATATTGAGGTTAGTCAAGATGTTACCTTTGATGAAGTGGTAGCCTTCAGGAGATCTAGAGAGTCTCACATGGAGATTGATAGTGAGGAGTAGGAAGCTCCAAAGGATGAGGGTACAAATCCCTCTATTCCAGTTGTTCATCTTTCAAACTATCATGAGGAGACTGTAGAGCTAGCAGTGCCTGTGGATCTACCTAGAGATGTTGTCATGACCAAGAAGAGGCCAGCATGGGTTCATGATACTTTGCAGGATGTAGAGAGGCATGCAACTCCCAATGGTACTTTCAGGGACAAAAGACCTCATAGGTCCTCGAGTTGTATGGCATTGATGAGTAACATCATTGATTATGAACCTTCAAATTATGAGGAGGCAACAAGCCAGTAGGTTTGGAAAGATGCCATGATAGAGGAGTATCAGTCCATCATGAAGAATGATGTGTAGGAAATTGTTCCGAGACCTGAGGGGAGATCAGTGGTGACTTCAAAGTGGATCTATAAGATCAAGTATGCAGCATCAAGTAGTACAAAGCAAGGTTTGTGGCAAGAGCATTCTCCCAAAGAGAGGGAGTGGACTATGAAGATACTTTTGCTCCTGTCAACAAGTACACCTCCATCAATACTACCATTTCTCTTACTTTCGTGATGGGATGGAGATTACATTTGATGGATGTAAAGACAGCATTCCTCAGTGATGTGATTGATGAAGATGTGTACATAAAGCAACCTCAATGCTTTGTGATACATGGGAAGGACTCCCATGTTTGTAAATTAAAAAAGGCTTTGTACGGACTCAAGAAGGCACCCGGGGCATTAAATGCTAGGACTAACAAATACTTAATGAGTTTGGGCTTCACCAAGAGTGATGTGGATCCCAACCTTTACTACAAGGGTGTTGATGGTGATCTATTGATCTTGTTGTTGTATGTCAATGATATGTTCCCTACAAGGGCAAAGAGGCTCATAGTCGAGTGCAAGAGGGAGTTGGCCTCTAAGTTCGAGATGAAGGATCTTGGTATGATGCATTACTTCTTGGAATTAGAGGTGTGGCAGAGACCAAATGAGATCTTCCTCAATCAGGGGAAGTACACGGTCGAGACCTTGAAGAGATTCGGTGTTATGGACTGCAAGTCCATGGCTACACCTATGGAGGCAAATCTGAAGAAGCTAAGTGATTCTGCTCCAGATTCAGATTCAGATTTGGTGGATCCCACAATGTACAGGCAACTGATTGGATCCTTGATGTACCTGGTAAACACCAAGCCAAATATTTGCTTTGTAGTGAACACCAAACCAGATATTTGCTTTGCAGTGAACACCCTGAGCCAGTTTATGGTTGAGCAGAGGCATGTACATTGGGTTGCAGCAAAGCATGTGTTGAGGTACATGCATGGTACAGTTGGATATAGTCCGAGATATATCTCAGGTGGTGAAATGAGGCTGCAAGGTTATGCAGATTCTGACTGGGCAAGGAGTGTAGTGAACAGAAAGAGCACCTCGAAGTGCTGCTACATCTTGGGATCAGCCATGATATCTTGGTTTAGCAGGAAGCAGAAGTAAAGTATTATAATTATTCAATGATAACAATGGGATGAAACTAATGTTTGGAAACCAATAGGAAGTAATCATCAAGATCTGAAAATTGTATTTCTACTGCTATAAGAAAATTCAACATTCACATGCACTCCAAATTTTAAATTTTGAAAATTGATAAATATTTTCAGATGTGTATGTGTATTGGAAATTATCTATCTCACATTTTGGTTTGTTATTTATTTATGTGCTATCACGGTCAATCTTGTAATTAATATTGTATCTTGTATTTCTTTATATTGACATAGATGCACACACACACAAACCAACACTAATTTCACAACCTGACATCTTTGTTCCAAGCAAAAGAAATAAATCTTCACAACCAGCTATCAAAACAATAAAATACGGACCATCTAACCCTAACCCATAGACTGATACAAAGAATAATCCCAAGCAAATTTAATCTGAAATACTAACATATTACCTCTTTTACATTGTTGAGGGAAAGATCAGATAAGCAATTCCCAGAAGCACCAACGAATGCAGCAACAGCTTCATCACTGCAATACAAGACATTTTATCACAAATAGTCAGAAGGAACAAGCTATACTTTAAAAGTTAAAACACTGGAGGCAGTTCACTACCATCTAATATCCTAAGATCAATACTGGCTCTGTCAAGCAAACAAATTAACAACTAACCACCTTACATGTAAAAGAAGTAAAACTAGCGACATGATGGTGTAATTTTAAAGGACTAAAATGTTCCAAGCACTAGATAAAACAAAGCAATACTGGCCCAGTGGGCTAGCTCAAGTAGTTGAGTGCTTTGAACTCCATGCAGGAGGTATCAGGATCAATTCCCCGGGCTGGCTGACCTCTGTTGCAAGCCTCACTCAATGTCCCTACCATGTCATGTACCATAAACAGCACTGCTGGATTTGCAGTTGGTATCATCTGCAACATGCAGGGAATAGCTAGGGGGTTTCCCTGCAAAGTTCTAAAAAAAATTAAAATAAAAAGCAAGGGGTTAGCACAACAAGTTGTTGCCAATGTTGTTAGGCATTTGGCTAGTGCCAATGCCAGCAGGTGCCTGATTCGAATCATCCTGGGTGAGGTGCACTAGTCTACACCAATGTGTTTATTAGGGATGCCATCAAGGAATGTTGGGAAGCATCCCTTGGATTTCCCTGCAAAGTTATCCTTGGGAATAAAAACAGAGCAATACTGCATTACAGACAATACCCAGGAAATGTCAATTTTCTTTATACCAAATTGAATTAACCACCAAAAACTTGGATGTAGATGTTGAATATCTAAAGTTCTACTTAAAATTTTGTTAACATTCAGCCAAGGAAACAAAAAATAAAAATAGTAAGCATATATATTGCTGTCATCTCGGTAAAAAAGATATTTTAAGCCTAGTTTCTGGGACCAAGGGACTAAGAAAGAGAATTAAAAAAATACATTTATGTCCCAAAGCTGATCAGAAAGAAATCAAATGGTGCTGCTAAATACATGATAAGTTATATCCCAGAAGTGGTTTAGACATCTGCAAGCTAAATACCAAAAAAAGGAAAAAAATGCATCTAACAAAGAATTTCAGTTGCAAAAGTATAGTATATCTGCGTGGTACTGGATGCTTCTTGCATCAAAGTCATCAACAAATAAGGGTTGTTCTAGCAATGGCAAGATTTAGATAAGCATCAGCAGGATATGGTTTATAAAGGTTAGTTTAAACTTCAGACTAAACAACAATCATAATAACATGCATAAGAAGCATTATCAAAAACTTTCAACGGGAATGCTGCTTGCAACAATTTTACTTCACACCCCTTAGAAATAGTTAAGCACCATTCACTAACCTGATGAACATCTTTTTAATGATAAGGTTTGAAGTGATCTGCATCCATTTGCAAGGTGGACAAGTGCTATGTCAGTCAACAGAGAGAGGTTGTCCAGGATGAGAGCATTCAGTGCACAGCACACAGCGCCTATTGCTTCTAGGGAAAGTCAGCTTTCTGCATTGCAATTATTGCAATTATCAAATGATCAGCAAACACCCTCAATAACATATGTATCAAACTAATGAAGCATGAGATGTGCTCAGAAAGATATTCCACTATCCAAGTTATCTGAACTTAACTAATTTAAAACACCATAGAAATTGAACCATTTACCCACAGTCAGCTAGAGAAAGCTCTTTCAAGTCGCAGCCTAGATAAGCGAGCAGTTCGCTAAAAAAACTCATCGATGACACCTGGTATCCCTGCCACTGATAGCACTTCCAATTTTTGCATCCTTTTTAATGCATGCAGAATCTTGAAGGCTTCTAGCTGCTGGCATGACTCCAGACGCAATTCCTTAATTACTGGTTCCAAACTGTCGGCCAGAGTATTAATGCCAACTTCAGATAATAACGAGCACTGACTCAAATCTACAGAACTTAGTAAAGGAGCCATCTGCACAAATGAACTCAATCCATCATCTGATAGGCGATATGCACCCTTCAGAGAGAGGCAAGTTAAGCAAGGCAAGCCCACAGAAGGATGAGCAAAGGTAGCTTGTACTAAACGATCTGAAAAAGCACGTCCACACATGCCAATCGTAGTACCTGTCAATATGGTAAATCCATCTGGTCACAACGTTCTCTAAAGAGAACCAATTATATGAGTTTAGTTTTCTTTACTTCTTCAACCAGACAGAATACAAACATCAAAAGGCAAGAACTTGATGCCAATGATATTGAAATAACACTTGAGGTTTTATTGAATTAACACTCGAGGTTTTATCAGTAGTGAACCTCTAGATTAGTAGTTGAACATTCTGCAATCAGCTTGGTAAGATCCTCCTCCGGTATAAGAGAGCAATCTGGAACGCATATTTGTGTTGGAGACCCTGTAATGAATAATCCTAAAGTCCGAGGAGTCATTTTACGTGATGCACAGAAAGCACTGCAGATTCTGTCCTTGGTTAAATCAGGAATTCCTTCCAGTGTCTCAATATGTTGAGCATGCTTGCACAAAAGGCTTAAACATAAATCATACAGGTATAACTTGGGTCACAAAGTCTTTGTCCCGGGAAGGCTTCCATTCAATTAGAGAAGCAGGGTTGTCATTGCCAGAAAGCCTTTCCTGACGAGCTGCCAATGCTGTTGCTCTTTCCTCTACCAAGCACCTGGCAGTAGAAAATGGGCCAGGCCAATCTCTTCTCTCTTCATCATTACCAACCGTAGCATTGGACTGGGACCTCTGCTGAGAAGATGATGGTTGATCATTTTCAGGATTGAAATATGCAAAATGTGAAGCCCGCCTTCGGGCTATTGCAAGAAACCTCTCTCTGAATGTAATCCTATTCTGATTCTGAGGAGCACCATTATCTTCCATTGCATTTGCATTTAGTTCAACTAGATCAGCACCTGCATTTACATCTTGCTGAACATCGTCAACAACCAGATTAGTTTGCACAGCAGATGGAACCTCATTATTCTCTGTTAAGTCCGTTTGGTGAGAAGCTGCTTCCACATCTACAGGCATGGTAATTGGAACAATTTCTTCTTCTGCATGATTTTCTTCTAAATGTGCTTTGACTTCATCATCCTTGTCAGACTCATCCTCAGAGGACCCTGAATCCTCCTTCACATATTCGACATTGAAGGTATGTATTCTTAGCCTTTTTAAGATTCTTTCTGCACTTTACCATAGTCAACCTGAGGTCGAATTTTTTTTGATAACTTGTTTGGATGGAGAAGAGAGGTACATAATATGTCATTTGTATAGTTTTGAATAGGTAATATTCCTTATTTGTTTTTACTGTGATTATTTTCAGTCTTTTTAAGTAAAGATAATTCGAAGTTTTCTGATAAAGGCAGTATTACAAGACCGAAAACGGATTTCTCTTTCTTGCAAGTCGAACTAGTAATGAAATGCGACTCTGTTGGTCCTCTTATTATCTTGGGACATCTATTGATTAAGGTAATATTTTATGTAAACTTATAATATTAATTGAGTGTTTTAATCTTCTTATATATAAACTTATCTTGGTGATAGAATTATTACGGTCGATTAAAATTAATATTTATATATTTTAGCACAGGGTAAAATTAGACTTGGAAAAGTATGTATTCGGTCCTCAAGATTTAAGTAGATTTAATATTGCAGGTAGGTTTATGTAACTTCTCAAGGAGGTTTGAGATATATAGGTGTTTTTTTTTACTTATTTTAGTGGTCAATTGAGTGAGTTATATTTGTTTGCATGATGGATTGGTTATTGGGATTAGTTCCTCAAGATTCAAGTAGATTTAATATTGCAGGTAGGTTTATGCAACTTCTTAAGGAGGTTTGAGATATATAGGTGTTCTTTTTTTACTTATTTTAGTAGTCAATTGAGTTAGATATATTTGTTTACATGATGGATTGGTTATGTGGGTTTGAATGATTGATAGAATTAATTTCGATGATGTTACGAGGTGTCAATCTACTTTATATATTTTTCTATGTAATTTTATTAAAAGCGTTTTTCTTATAACTAAGAAGAGGCCTCACATAGAATCTTAACCCAAATGATGTCCCCCTTAATTTATTTTTTTTAACTTTTTAAGCTTTTACATACACTTAATCACCATTTGTGTTGCTATTATTTTCTGAGGTCGTCTTGAATTTTGTTATATTCCTAAACATGACATTGTTCACTCTGATATAAATGTGATGTTTTTATTTAGACCATGGGAACATCAACCTCCCAAGAGTATATCCACCAGCCCGTAAGCCAGATATACCAGGCACTTGTGACTCAACAGGGGCCGAGATGACCCGAAACCCACCGGGGTGAGCCTCTATCCCAGGGGTCGCCTACCCTTCGAGCCTTGTCACAACGGGCTAATGAACAACCCTACCCCTGCCGGTTTTGAACCTGTGACCTCCAAAGAGATAACACATGTTCTTAACCAGTGAGCCCACTCAATGTGATGTTACTTGATGGTTGTTTAATGTCCACATCAACAATAACGACAACATCTGCTTGTAGGTCCTTTGGGATAATGCCTCTGAGTGGTTAAGGGCTCAATTGCCACTTGACTTTATGATGAGTTTATAAGTTTTCATGCTTTTTTTTTTTTTGTTCTTTGTTTTTTTTTTAATTTTATATGTTTTTCAAATTAATCGACGAAGAAAATAACATGAAACAATAGAACCTATTCCAATAATGGGAAAGAACTTACATCTTTGGTGGAGAAGGATTTCATGAAGGAAACAACCAACTAGTTTTGAGAACGAAGTATGAATTATGAAACCGGTTACGGCTAAAACAAACATTCTCTTTTGCGGAGACAGTGAAACCAACAACACGTCTAGGCGAAGGATCGTGTGGTATCTCAACGTGTAAGAAGATTAATTATGTGGAATCATTGAGTCTTCTTATCTATATATATATATAGTAATTCATTTGTTTTTCGATACGTTGCCATGTACCACAAAATCTTGGTGAAACATGAAGCGTAACCAACTCCATATGGTAACACTCTCAATGTCCCAGAATTTGCAACGAGAATGCCAACTTTGGCTCATAATGTTACCCTTGAGAGTTTCTCCTAAATGCAACATCTCTTTTGTTATGCTATTGCTATGAAAAAGAAGGTTATCTCAACAAAAGTTAAGATTTAAATTTTATACTCAAAATTATAACTCTAGCAATAAAATTTTAGATATTTTGCATAAAAAACATCAAAAAAACAATTTAGATTAAAAAAGTGGTGTTATTGGTTTACAAAAACCTTAAAATCAAGCTCCAAATTGAAAACTAATGCTACATATAGCATGTTTTAAAAAACAATGATATTAATATATCATTTCTCATAATTTAAAATTGTGATTTTTAAATCTCTTAAAATATCTATATAAAATTTGGACCCATCTAAACAAAAAAAAACATTTTAAAATTAAAAAAAAATTTAATAACCATTTTTTAAAATTTAAAAAAAAAAATATTTTAAAAATAAACAAATAAAACGTTAAAAGAAAACAACATAAACCTAACACCTGCCCTCCCCTCTTCCCCATCCCCTTCCTCCCCGCCTCCCGCTCCCCATGCCCTTACCCATGCTTATCGTTGTTTCCGTAGTTGGGCTCAAATAGTTTTACATTTTGGGCAATTTTCTTTTAATTTTCTATGCTTTTTCAAGTCTCAAGCTTTCGGGGCCGTTGTGAGCCCTTAAACAATGTTTTTTGGAGATTTGAGAGGGTAGGGGTAGGCCTGTGGGTGAAGAAGAAGGAGGGGGGGGGTGTGGGAGGGGGAAGTGGTTTCCATTGGCATGCATTCGTCTTCATTTGAAAGTTGTAGATCTCAGATAGACCTTTACAACATGCTATGGAGTGCCCAAAATAGAGATCGTATGCAAATGTTATGACCTTGGGAAGTTGATTGTTCAACTAACCACCTTGTGGTCGCAAACTTTATGATGACTCATCTCCTAGGGTTAAGTTTAGGGTTTTTGCCTCTCCATGCTTTATGATAAAAGGCCCTTCGGTCTTCTTTTGTATTTAACTTGTCATGAATGAGCGTAGCCGCCACATCTCTTCTCAGAGATATAGCTACCACCATTCTAGCTGCTTTTGTTTTACAGTTTGTTCTATTTCATTCATTTAATAGAATCTGAGTTTATTATATCACCATGTTTATTGTCATATATCTGTGTATGCGAATATATATCCTCTTTCATTTCTTTCTCATATAAATCTGGATCAGAGGTACAAGAGCCTTCTGCTCTTATGGTTACTCAATGCATGTCCCTGATGAGATCTGAATATCTAGAGTTGGGTCTCAAAGTGGTTGAGCTTGGGGAAAATACCTCTCATCGGCCTAAGAATCCTCACATGGCATGAGAAGAAAAGAGAGACGATGGAGCAAGAGAACCTATTAAACTGTTGCTCGAGGAATCCCCCCCACGATAAAGGAACGAGATGATGGATCATTTTGCCCAGATCTTTCAAAGAATGCCGACAACGACAGATGCACCTTCAATGAGCAACTGTTTCAGGGGTATGACTCCATTCAAGGTACAAGTTAACTTTGACATCCCCTTATTTGAAGGAAAGATAGATGCGATGTTTTGGAAAAATGGTTGAGTATGTTAGAGGGTTACTTCTCAGTTCAAAAAAATTTCAACAACGAAAATATCACCTTCACGCTCCTTAAGTCCCTCCCCCATATTAAATACTGGTGGGCTGGTACTGCAAGAGGCATGCAAGGGTTGAATCTGAAATATTCATGACATAATCGACTTGGGCGTCTTTTGTTGATGTTGTCAAAGAAAAATTATACCTTGTCGGAAACTATGATGACCAGCATCCCTGGGTAGACGACATTCTGCCAAGAAAGAGAGCAAAAGGTGCTAGAGTATACCAATATATTCCATAACTTGTGCTCAAATATGGGCATTAGAGACTCCAAATGACACTTGGTTCTAAAGTACTGTAGTGTCCTGCATAGGTACATTCAATCGAAGATGGATTTCATGGACATATCCTCACTAGGAGCAGCTTATCGATATGCTGTCAAGATCGAACAAAAGTTTAAGCAAAAGAATAAGCAAGATTTTGGATTTGCAAATCAACAACAGAAGCCTGGAAAAAGTGGCCTTAGTTCACAAACCAAAGGACAAAGCAATGATGACCAAAGTACTAACAACTAGTTCAAGCCAGAAGAAAAGAAGGGTAATGGGAAATTAAAGAAGGACACCGACAAGTTGTGTGAGTTACACAAAATACCTTGGAACAACACCAATGAATGTCATTCAAAACAATCATTGTTGGTAAAGACAAAGTCCTCAGATCTAGACTCTGACATAGACACTAATGCAGAGAAAGAAAAGGAAAAATAGATCATTGACACGAAACCTAGTGCCACCTTCGCAACCGAATAGATCCAACCAGAAGAACCACAGAATCTAGAGGAAGGGATCACCTCTTCCATTCACAACTATGGGTGCAAGGGACTTCGTTACATTTCATTTTTGACAATGATAGTTATAAGAACCTCATCTCAGTTGAGGTTATCAAAATATTGAAGCCTCTGATGGATCCACATCCCCAACACTACAACATTGGTTGCATGAGCTATGGACAAGACATCCACACTAATCAACAATATCGCCTCTCCTACAACACCAAGCCCTTCAAAGATGAGGTAATGTGTGATGTTTCCCCACTTGAAGTTTGTGATGTTCTTTTATGACAACCATATATTTGTAAATGTCATGTTGTGTATGATTTTAGACCTCGTAGTGTCATTATTACTTTGAGACAGAAACTCTACAAGATACCAAAGACACTTCCCATTACTGTAGTGTCCCTCATCATAGTGAAGCATTGCAGGAAGATACTGTCTTGGACAAGGAAATTCATAATCTTCATGGTTCGTTTTGAGGGTGAATAAAATATCGCAACAACATCCACCACCTCCACATATAACCCCTCTACACAGCTGAAACAAGTGGAAAAGATCGTGGAAGCATACTCATCACACCTATCGAGGTTCTAGTACATTGTCGGGTCAAGCATTCCATTGATTTGATACCTAGCATGTCTTTCCCTAATGGGATAATATATAGGAGTTCCCTCATGGATATTAAAGAAATCAAATTCCAAATTCAATAGTTAATCCAAAAGGGGCACATTCGACCTAGTTCCTCACATTGTGGGAGCACACTTGTGTTGGTACATAAGAAATATGGGACATAGTGACTTTATATTGACTACCAAGCTCTAAATAAGATCATAGTCTAGAGTCAGTATCCCGTTCCCCGTATTGACGAACTCCTTGACCAGCTCCAAGGGGGAATACATTTCAACAAGATGATATGAAGTTTGGATATCATCAAGTGCAAACTGATCAGATTGGTGTCTGGAAGACTTCCTTTAAATCTTGAGAAGTATTTTTTGAGCGGTTGGTCATGCCTTTTGGATTGACTAATGCTCCAACAACCTTCATGAGGATTATGGCTGGAATTCTATGACCATTCACCAATTCCTTTGTGTTCATATATCTAGATGATATCCTGATTTACAGTAGAACATGGACATAACATTTACAGCATATCCACCAGTTCCTCAACACCCTGAGACAACACAAGTTATATGTCAATCTAGATAAGTGTTCATTTGGCATGGTAAGGGTTCAGTATTTGGGATACATCATGGATGAACATGGTGTTCATGTGGATCCATCCAAGATCTAATCTATTCACGATTGGCCGACCCCAATGACACCCATAGATCTTCACAGCTTCCTAAGTCTTGCCAACTTCTATCACAAATTTGTGTTGGGATTATTTAATATTGCTTGGTCCCTGAGCCAGGTGACCAAAAGTGGATCTAAGGCTAAGTTCATTTAGCCCAAGCCACGATAACACACATTTGAGGAGTTTAAGTAAACCTTATGTTCGGTGCCCATCCTTACCTTACCATATCTACAACAACCCTTTAAGATTGACTTAGATGCTTTAGGCTATGCCATTGGTGCAGTCCTCACTCAACATGGCCTTCTAATGGAATATCATAGTGATACACTTTCAGATACAATGTGCAAGTACCCCACCTCCGATAAGGAAGTGTACTCCATTGTCCTAGCGTGCCACCAATGGAAGCATTACATCATTGGAAAAGAAATGGTCATCCACACTGATCACAAGCCCTTGCAGTTCGTGCAAACCCAAGGAAAATTACAGAATGATTACCACTAGAAGTGGTCGACTTACTTGCAACATATCCACCTGAACATTAAATATAAGGAGAGAAACACTAATTGAGTCATTGACTTCCTAAGTCATCTTCTAGTAGAAACATTAACCACGATGCTCAACTCTTGCATCCACGAGACCTTTGGGTGGCCTCAACTATATCATAGTGATCTTGATTTCACTCCCATCTATCGAGCCTAATGTGCATGCACTCCAGTGGTATACGTTCATCTCCAAGAAGGTATGTTATGCCACTTGGGCCATTTCTATTTTCCTTCAAGCGAGCATGCGAAGATGATTTGGGAAGCGCTTTACAATTGTGTGGAAGGGAGCTTTGGCACTGAGAACTATGTCGTGGTATTGCATAAGTATTTTTATTAGACCAAGCTCCAACAAGATATCAGCCAATATATCATATCCTTCACTGTTTACACCATCGCGAAACCAACCATTAAAAAGAAGGGGTTGTACACTCCTATGCCCACTCCCAATGGTGGGAATCCATATCCATGGATTACATGTCAGGACTACCTTCAACTAAGCATGGTAATTGCCATGTTTGTGGTTGTAAATCGATTCTCTAAGATGGTCATTTTGATATCTTGTAAGAAGAGAATCTATGCCGAAGCCACAACTAATCTCTTCTTCGAGCATGTTTGGGTTCATTTCGGATCGGGACAGGAGGTTCCTTATCACTTTTTGATCTAGTTTATGGTCATTGGTGGATACCAAGCTCACAAAATCGACTACCTTCCACCCCTAGATGATGGAAAAACAAAGGTATTCAACCGGGCGATTGTGCATGTTATGAGAATGTAGAATTCTAAACATTGTCCCACATGGGATGCGATCCTCCCTTATGTTCAACATAGCTATAACATAGCCCTTCGTAGCTCTACTAGTCACAACCATTTTCTGGTGTGCCTGGGTTTCCAATCACTGACCCCAATTGTTGTAGCTCTACCCATTTCATCCACACGTGAAGAATATTTCCATGCTCAGGTTGAGGATGATAAATCTACCATATTTGTTGAACAAATCCAACACATATGCCAACAGGTCCATGGACTTTGGGAAAAAGCATATACTAAGTACAAGCAACGACATGACCAACATCGGGTTCGACATAAATTCTAGGTGGGGGATAAGGTCTGGTTGCAATTGCAGAAAAAGAGGCTCATGGGATCCCATCATAATATTTTTCCACTTCGATATGGGACATACACAATAACCAAGGAAGTTGGTGACAATTCATTCGAATTAATCACTCCTCCATTTCTTGGCCTACACCTAGTATTCATTGTGCAGCTTCTTCGACCATATTTTCCATTATTGTTGGACACCTTGGAGGTGGCAGAGCAATTGGCACCTACACAACTTAATATGGATTGCGTGGAACAAGCAACCATTAATCAGATCATGGACACGCAAGTTAAGGGCACCCACCAACAGAATATCCAACTATACTGGATTGTCAAAGCAGGGTATATATTCCACCAAGGAAAGTGGCTCACCAAGAGTCAAGTTTAGTAGAAGTTTCCTCATTTAATGGGGGGACTCAACGCAATGGATATAGGTGGCCACCCACCTATTCCACTAGCTCAAACAATTTTCCATTTTGACAAATTTCTTGTAATTTTCTACAGTTTTTCAGGTCCCAAACTTCTGAGGTCATTTTGAGGCCCTAAACAACATTTTTGGTGATTCAGGGGGCCATTGATGTAGTCGACATGCATTGGCCCCCATTAAAATGTTGTATATCTCAAATAGACCTTTCCAATGAGCTATCAAGCGCCCAAACATACATCGTATGCAAAAGTTATGACCCTAGAAAGTTGATTGTTCAACGAACCACCTTAGAGTCGTAAACTTTATGATGGTTCATCTCCTAAGGTTAGGTTTATTGTTTTTACCTCTCCAAGGATTTATGATAAAATTCGCTTCATCCTCCCTTTGTATTCATCTTGTCATGAATGAGCATAGCCACCACATCTCTTCTCAGAGATATAACTACCACCATTCTAGTTGTTTTTGTTTTACAGTTTGTTTTGTTTCATTCATTTAATAGAATATGAGTTTACTATATTACCGTGTTTATTGTCATATATCTGTGTATATGAATATATATGCTCTTTCATTTTGCTTGCACATAAATCTAAATCACGACGGGCTGGCCAAGGGGGGCAGGTAGGGGAGAGCATGTAGGGGGAGCTAGATGGGTAGGGGCATGGGGAGGGGGATGAGAGGGGAAGGGGAGGAAGACGGGGGAGGAAGGGAGGGGCAGGGGCGAGGGAGGAGAGCGGTTAGGTTTAGTTTTTTTTTTGGTTTTATAATTTTTTTAAAAATTCTAGAACTTTTTTTTTTGCTTTATAATTTTAAAAAATGTTTTTTTTAATAAGTTATTAAAAATGTTTTTAAAGGTTTTTAAAAAGATTTAAAAATGGTTTTGTTTAATTTTTTTAAAATGGTTTTTGGATTTTTTAATTTTTAATTTTTTAAAAATAATTTCTATTTTTATTTTTTATTTTTTTTGTTTTGAAATTATTTTTATAAATTTTATGAATGAAAAATTAATCAAATAATTTTTTGTATAATTTTTTTATATATTTTTTAATTTTTTCGAAAAAAAGGTGTTTTCTTATTTTTATTTTTTTCATTTTCTTTTCTTTTACTTTGTTGTGTGACACCCCTTTGGGCCATGGGTAGGAGATGCTCTCCTCTCTTGGGCCCTCTTTGGGTGGCCAAAGTGTCTCCTCTAAGGGTGACCCAATCCCGAGGAAAATGTGAATCTTGACAAATTTATTATAAGATATTTTTCTAATATTTTAAATCTAAGATTTTATTTTCATAATAAATATTATGTTTTTAATATGTTATTTACAAATATATGGTATATTTTTTACGCATTTATGTGAATCATCACTTTATGGAAAATAATGTTAAATAATATATAATATGTGTGTGTGTGTGTAATAATAACTGAAAAATATGTTAAAATGGTTTGAAATGTCTTTATTTTCTCCATTTTTTGCAACTTTGCCCCAAAAATATTTTTTTTAAGAGAAAAGTTTAAAGAAAATACTTCCAAAATGTATATATTTTTCATTCGAACTAGTTTCTAAAAGTTAAAAAAATTAAAAAATGTATATATTTTTTCATTATAACTAGCTATTAAATGTGTATTTTTTGGTAAAATTTGAAGAAACGCAATTGTAAATAATTAATTTTTAAATGACAAAGAAGTTTCAAAATCGCAAAAAAATGGCTTGAAATAAAAAATGGTGCTGCCAATATACTTGAAACAGAGGTAAAAATAGCTTCTAAAATTGACCCAAAAACAAACGAGAACAATGTTGGGTTCTCGCCAAGTTGTATAACCTATTCAACCTTTTAATAAAATCAACCTTGTAACTTTATCAAAAGAAAAATAAGGTCAAAGGAATAAAAACATTTTTGTTAAATTTAATGAAGCATGGGATCTTCAGGCCTGCATGAATTCAATGAGAAAAGAAGGTTGCAGAAGAGAGAAGAATTCAGTAAAGAATGATCAACAATTCATGGCAAATTAAATGCACATGAGACCAATAATTGGAAGAATCACATTACATCCATTAATTACTATGAAATATGTAATACAATGGTGTTACAAATATGAGAATTTGAATGCCTACGATAAGATTCAAATCTACCAATCTAGATTGACTCCGGAGCTAACTCAGTGTGGGAAAATCACCACTAGATCTCACTAATGCAACTCCGGATCACTAAAATAGTTCACAACCAGTTAATTGATTGAGTAAGGTGAGCAAAGGCTCCCAACTTTCCTCAAATATTGCAAAGTGGCGCTAGGATGACTAAGAGTGATCTAACCGATGAAAATCACATAATAACTGGGGTCAACTGCTGAAGACTGCTAGTGGCACTCAGATTGGGTTCCTAAATTATAGGGCTTGGTCCCTGGAGCTCCTAAACTCACACAGACAGGCGCAGTGAGTGGTAGGTGGCCCCTAGGTGTGTTCTCCATGCACTAGTGAAGTGGTAATGACCTCCTAAGATAGGAAAAGACAAATAGATTGTGTTGGTCAAAGGGAGGATTAATTAATAATCCCAACAATTTCATAGTTTTGAACTCAATAATAACATTTAACATTAGAATAACTCATAGGTGGCCATGATTAACTTGGATATTTAGTGTTTGTAAGAATTGGACCTAAATTTCAATGATTTTTAATGAACATGTATCCTTCAAAGATTTCAACTAATCATGGTCAAATGATATTTTTCTAGTTTCATAAAATTATGTCCGGCTTAGAATGAGAACTGTTAGCTCAACTTCAGTTTTTATATATTTTTTTTCAAGGCATGTATTCAATATTCATAAAATATTTTAGTCCATCAAAATGTATAATTAATTTGGTTGAACACTAAAACCCAACTTTTGGTGAAAGCGTCGAAACTAAATTTTAAATGAACCAAAAGAGGGAGATGACTCTAATACATTTAACAATATTTATTACATGGTACCACTTGGAACATGATCATCTCTTAGTATTCCTCGTTAAAATATGTAAAGAGTTCAATTTAAGAGAGAATATATGTTTTTAACAAAAGCATTGGTCTTGTAAAATGTGATACAGCGTTCAAATCAAATACTATCAACTCACCTACCATGTTTTATATAGTGTCTCCTAAGATTTAGTTTGAGTTTATCATGATAACCTTTTTATATAATTTATTTTAATATACTGAAGTGTCAATTTAGCCAATTTACACATTGTAACTAAAATTGATCTTAGATGTTGAAAGCCCAAAATTCACCCACAAAGATGAATGAAATCGTTCTAAAAGGATTATAAGAGTCCATAAATCATGTTAAGGATGTGAAAACAATAAGGTGTAATAGACATGACACTTCGTTGATTAATAGAGGTAACCCAAACCCCTCTTTTCTTTTAAATGTAATGGTGCTTGCAGACAACATGCATAATAAATCATGTTAAGGATGTGAAAACAATAAGGTGCAATAGACATGAACTTCGTTGATTAATAGAGGTAACCTAAACCCCTCTTTTCTTTTAAATGCAATGGTGCTGTTGAGGCCTCGAAATTCGCAGGCGACAACAATAAGGGATTCTCCCCAATCAACGTTCCCAACTAGCCCGTTGATCGTTTGGTATAGGGAATCCATCCGGTTTGCGGTCCGGCTACCGTAAGCCAAAGTAACAAACAAGGGTTTTACCGGTTGCGGCCCGGTCCACCGGAATTTGTATTTTTGACGTAAGTATGAAATGCAAATTGCTAACTAAATGCTGGGTGGTGAAGGATGCAAGGAGCGTCCACAAAGTGGTGCGCAGGTTCTTACCTCTCGTCTTAGGCTCACCATGCATCTGAGACACTCATGCAGAAATGAAAAGACTACCGATCTAAATGCATACCTATCTATCTACCTATCCTATCCCCGGGGAGCCAGATTGTGATTAACATATATGAGTAATGTAGATGTGCATGCGTAATAAAAGCAATTACAGATAGCTGGCATTATCTTTTACACACATGACAGCGAAAAATATTACACAACCAGATAGCTAATTGTTTATGACAAGCATTACATTACTCATGGTAGAGATTTCATAAAATAAATCAGAAATCATTAAACAGAGACATAGGTCATGAAGTTAGAACGATCTCACGATTCATGGATATAATGCTGAAAAACAAAGTAGTTCATCTTTTGATTATCCATGTCAACACATTTGAAATCCCACCGATCTTCTTTCCAAAGGAAAACTGTAACTTTATATTGCAAAAGGAAGTAGTTCTTCTTACAATAACTTTCCAGTCTTACTGGGGAAAAAAGCCCCCCTCTTCTCTACATTTCCTATTTTTATACAAAATGCAAAAAGTGGTTGGGCTGCCCAAAATGACCTTTGGGCTTCCCAGCCCTTCAGTCTTCCCAACGTTTCATTTTTTTCAAAAATCCCTTTACAAACTTATTAAATTACAGCAGAGTTGACCGGTCCTCTTGTGAAGAGGGTTCCGCTTGGTTTCCCAAGAATTTCTTCCACGCTGCTGTTTCAGCAGCGAGATCTTCAAACGAGCTCGGTTCTAAAAACTGAATGTTTAGCTCGAACTTTTCATCCTGGTTTCTAATGGCCTCTACCCTGGCTGTGTTCAATCGCACCTGTTCTTCTAAGAGCTGCACACTGACGGCTGTATGGCCTATTTCATTTTTTAGGATTTAGTCATCAATAGCTTTGATGCATTGTACTCTGGCTTCTTCATCTTGCTACCCTTTCTACAACATTTCTACAAATGCATCATGATCAGGGAACTCATATAGCCTCTGCTCGGCTTCTATTTGACATCTGTTGTAGGTAACCAGGGCTCTCCTGAAGAATTCTGTGCAGACTCCTTTGGTTTTCTTGACCGTCTTCTGGAAATCTTCTGCAGTATTGATGGCGAATTCTATCAGATCATGGTCCCGTTTAAGGGCTTGTTTATCCTTGGATGGTAGTTCAGTTGGGGCTTCCTCATCGTTCTCTGCTCTGGCTATCCTTGTAGTCAGTACTTCGAGGATGTCTTGGGACCTATCAACAAAATAAGAAGCTGTTTCCAAGATTTCTTCAAGTCGGCTATCAATCTGGAGGACCTGGCATCTTTCTTCTTCTAGAGCAGTTTGCAGGTGTAGCACTTTAGCTTTTTGGGCCAGGATGTGTTCTTTAACTGGCTGTAGATCAACCTGATGTTCCTTTGCTGCTTCCAGTTGCTCTTTCAGTTCTTTAACGTATGCGGCATTGGACTCATAGATAATAGACTGCTGCGCTTCTAGGTCTTCTATCTTTGCCTTCAACTGCTCCTTTTCATTCTTTAAGTCTTGGATTTCCTGTTGTGCACTTTCCAGAGCCTTATGTGCTGTTTCCTTGGCCTGCGCTTCTACCTGGACGACACAAATTTCACTCTTTGTGGCCTCCATTTCTCTCAGCACATGTTCATATTTTCTCTTAAGTCTATTGCCTTCTTCCCTTTCTTTTCTCAGGGTGTCCTTAAGCTGAGAGGAGGTCTTCTTGGATGACTCTATTTCAATCATCATTCTGTCTATGTTATCCTTAGAAGCATGTATTGCTGCAGTCCCGGCCCTTATAGTAAACCTTGGATCTACATCTGTTCCTACCATCATGACCTTGTCTGTTATCATTTTGCTGGCCATTTCTTCTGCCCCTACCTTTCTTTCTGTTCTCCTCATTATCCTTTTAGTAGCCCTATCATAATATACGGTGCTGAAATCAGGGACTTCTTCCCCTTTTTCCTGCACGAAGGGTACCAGCTGTATCATAGGGGTAGCAGCTTCGATGGTAGTGGGCACTTGAGGGATCTGCATTTCGGGGTTTTCCTCTCCCTGACTCAGCCTTGATGATGTTTCGGGAGCTTGCTGTTGCGTTAACTTCATCTGTCCAGCCTCCTGCTCTCGCAGTTCTTCGTCTAGCTTTCTCTGGGCTTCTTCGGCTGCTTGTCTAGCAGCTTCTTTTGTTTCTCTGGCTGCTTCATTGGCTCGTTCAGCTGCTTCCTGGGCAACTTTCCTCTTTTCTTCTTCTCCCTTTCGCATCCATTCTGCATCCTCATCTTCCAACCTCCGAGCCTCCTCTCTTATCCTTTTGCCTGTTTCTTCAGCCTTAGCTTGCTCGGCTTTATCTTGTTCAGATCCTTTCCCACCCTTGGTGGGGTTCTTCGGCTTGAATCTTTTTTTGAGTGCTGCCATGTTAGGGGCATTCCTATAGACCGATTCGTCTTTATCGTAATGATGGCTGTATTCGAAGTATACTTTATGTTTCCTGTAGTGTTCTGCTACTTTGCTATGAGTGTCATTTCGTCTGAAAGTCATCTCGCCAAAGTGGAACTTCCCTAGTTCCTCTACAAATTCTGCAGCCTGCTTCACATTGGCCAAACTGCAGCTGCCTAGCTTAAATGGTAGAGGTGGATAGGCAGCCTTCTTTTTCTAAAACAAGAAGTGACCAACACCATCAATAAACACTTGTCTGACTGCCTCTTTGTGGACTATATAATCCGTGGCATACTTTGGCAGTAGATGGGGTGTCTTTGATCCTCCATACATTCTAATATACATGCCATTTTCGGTTAGGAAATAATCTCCATATTCTTCAATCCCCTGCATGGCATCTTCAGACATACAATCACATCCCCCCCAGAAGATGAGCTTGTATAATGGCATAATAAAATGCTCACATACTTCTTGGTAATGACTGTGGTACAGGTGAGCCCATAATGGTTTGTAAGCTGCGTAAATAGGCATTCTGTCCCTATCCCATACACACTGGAGGCCTGGGAAAGGCTAGTTACAGAGTATGCAATCTATCAGAATCGAGCTCATATAAAACTCAGATCTTTTCCGGGCTTCTCCTCCTTTTGCTGCAGCTACACAAGAGGAGAGACTACTCGATACCAGGCTGGCCCATTTGAAGACCGTTCCTTCTGTTGCCACATAGAAAATCAGGGGTATCCACTCGAATTTGAATAACCTGCCATTAGCCCTCCCGAAAATCCTGTTTAGCATTAGAGCTATGAATTTGTAAGGGGCTCTAAGGCTGGCTGTGTCATAATCTTCAATTGCTCTATGTCTATAGAGCTTCCCTGGTAATAGCATTTTCCTCATGGTTTCTACTAAATCCATCCTGAGGTTGTCCAACCACTCATTGGACAAGAAAACTTGAGGCTCAGGCAGGTGGTAAGCTAAGGCCACGTATCCAGGGCTAAATGCAGCATAGCCCTGACCTTCAACATTACATATAAGCATTGTGTCATGGTTGGTGTGTGGCAGGATCCATTTCATCACTTCAGAGCATGGAAACAGCTCTGGCCTGGTGGCGACCTTCATAATGGTAGATTTTTCTATCTTTGCGTAAATGGGTGCTTCCTAAAGACCCATGTCTGGGACTTCCCTGCGGGAAATCAACCTGTATATTTCTCCCCATTTATATTCAGGTTCAACCCCTGTGACACATTGGGTGTCCTCATAGATGTACTCAGTTTTTGTTTCTGCTTCGGGTACTGATGCTTCTTCCACTGCTGGGGCTTTCTTCTTCTGCCTTCTGGACATTGTGAGTTCGTCCTGCCATATGTAATCATTTTGACATTAAGTAATTCGACTTTCCATACAGTGTGCATCAATTTATCCTTCCTCAAGTGTATCATAATTGTGATCATTCAATAAACTCAAATATAAGTCTCTCATACTGAGTAATCGGACTAGCATGCAGTATTGTGCAACGTGCTGTTATCCCATGCAACTAATACATATATTAATCAACCTTACAATGCCTTATGAATGAAACATCTTATGATCTATTCTACATGCAACAAGTTTATCAGTCATACTAGTGTTAGCATGAAATCTACATTACTATGTGACCTGTCATTTTCTCATGATATTGATACATTGAAGCAATACATGCAAACTATATGTAGGTGCAGCATGCAATTATCATTCTACTGCCTATCACACGCAAAGAGCATCAAGCTTAAGCCATCCAACACTTCATCCCTACATCCTAGCAGACAAATGGCAAAAGAGACGCATGCGACTGGCAGCCGAGAAAAAAAAACAATATGCTGATAGCCCATTTCACCCTCCTCGGCGGGCAGTAACCACACTTCTGCACAGGGTATCCTCATCAAAACACGACCCACGCTATCCTCAACAAACACAGTGTAACCGGCGGCACATCCCTTCGACCCTCCTAGGGTTTTAGGCGACCAAAAGTAAAAAAGGGGGGTTGCAAAAAATGGCACAATCAACGCAGGCCGCGAAGGCGACACTGCCGACCGTAAAACCCCTTCAAAACCCTATTCCTCCCGGCCAAGCAAATCACAGGTTCCATCAATAATCCCTCCCGAGACGGCGCATAACTCCGCAGGTGAAACATCTCTGGTTCACCATTCCAGGAATGTACCAAGGCAACCACGGCCGCGCAGCAAGGTCTGGCGCAGACGGCGTAACGGTCGCCTGCGCCTAAAACCTTTCAACCCTTGCGTGCAAGCAACGACTAATAGGCGAAAATAAATCGGCTTAAAAGGTTAAAACGTCCCCCCCACATCCTAGGTTAAGATAATAACCGACTTGAACAAGCTTAAATCCTAGCTGGACGAGGGAAAGAAAACACCGGGATCCCAAAACACGGTAGAAAATCAAAAAATGTTCAACGCAATGGGAACAACGGGATGCACCTACCTGGCAAGCCGGTGAAATGATCAAGCTGATGACGGTTGGAATTCTACCCTCGCCACCTGGAATCTGGTATAGTGACAGCTAGACCTTCTCTCCTTTTGAAGCACGACAGCTCAACTCACCGCGACAGTGCTCGACAATAAAATAAACAATGCAAACCCCCAACTGTCGCACCGTATATATAAAAAATGCCACACGTGCCAGCATTTAAATCGGGCGCGAAAAGAAAGCGGCGTCGGGTGACTAGACATTCAGTCCCTCCGCAACGGCGGACAATCCCTGGTACTAAATCACCCGCCCGGCTAAATATAACGCGTGAACAAAACGACAGTCGGGCGTCGGCGGATACCTTGATCGGATGACCAAGAATCCAAACCCCTCCGCAACGGCGAATGCTCGGAGCACGATGCTGTCCGCAACGGAGGAGCAAATGATGGCCAAGCGCTCCGCTACAGAGCCGGAAAAAAACAAAACACACATCGGGGCGCCGATGAAAGTCAAAGTCGGAAGCGATCCGCAATGGCGGATGCCTGAAAAGGAGGTCTGTCCGCAGCATCGGATGAGGGAGACTTCAAATCCCTCCGACGAAGAATCCAAACCCACCCGAAACGTCATAGAATGAAAACCCACGCGCCACGGTGGACAGAAAAGGACAGTCGACATCCAGAAACGCTCCGCAACGGCGGAGGGTAGGATCAAATATTTGCCTGCAACGGCAAAGAGGACAAAGATTTAACTCCCGATTAAAAAAGGCTTCGAGAGATATGCAAGACGATGACGCATTCAACTAAGGCTGGGATTCGTTAAAACATTGAAATGAGCAAGCACCAATCGATTGACAGTAACCCAAAGTGCCGGAAGACACTTTAAAATCCATAGGCCAAAAATCAATAGGCTGAAATCAAGGAAAGAACTGACTAATTCAAAGTAAAGGAGGGTCCCAAAATTTTCAAAATTTTGGGAAATTGTTGCAGATGCAACAATTGGCGACTACCTGGTGAACCCCAGATCTCTGCATTAACTCTCTCTCCTAGCTTAAGACTGTCCGAATAAAATTGAAATCTTCTAGATGTCTGTATCCCTAAGTTAGCCAACTTATGCATTAAAATATTTAGAAGAAGTCTATCTTTTAGGGAAAAGGTAACACCAACAGTGTTTCAGGTC